>JALLPB010000965.1:0-11982 GCA_036939975.1 Cyclostephanos tholiformis | reverse complement strand
TGGTCATGTACCACCTAAACTGGTCATAACGACTCCATGGAAAGCGTTATGTGTCGACCTCATTGGTCCATACATTTTGCTGTCACTCTCCTCCTTATCCTCATCTGAGGGGTCGGTCTCTGAACACTCCGAGCTGCTACCTTTGCCTTCACTGTCATCATTCAAATCTGACCCAACACCACATATACCCTCATGCTCCTCAGTATCCTCCATAACCCCAACATTAATATCCATTCTCCAAGCACCTTCCACGTTCTTATTCCACCTGCGTGCTGTCAGCACTTGCTGTGTCTCCTTGCTGAGATTCTCTTTTCCTTCAACATCAGGCATTGGATTCCAATGTACAACAACCATTGGCCTTTTGGCTTCTGGCAACACTTTAATCACTTTGCCCTGGCACCATCATAATTCTTTTTCTCCCGATCCCAACACAAAAGCATACAGCACAACAATCCTCTCTGTTGATGAACTCATCCAGCTCTGGACAGTAGAGTGGTTGCATGATAGGAAAATGCTTCCTTTGCCCCTCACCTCCCTCTGCCTTCACAGTTCTTCCGCTCCCTTTCTAAATTCATCCTCATCTATGGTAGCAGTGGCATTGCTCTTGATTAGTTGCTGTGTTGCAGACCCCAATATTGGTAGCTCCGGACACTTTGGCATCTCCAGTGCCGGATCCTTTGGTGGTGTCAGCTTCTTTTCTTCCCTGACAATCATTTTCAAATGTGCCGCCAACTCATGCACCAATCACTTTGCAACCCCTGTGAGACCATGCAATTGCAAATTGTTTCCAAACTAAGCCAATAACACGCATTTGATTTTCTCTTTCAGGGCCTCTAGCTTTGCAGACTTTGATTTCAACTGGCCTAACATTTTCCCAACAATGCTTTGCTGACCCTTCCAACACAAGTTTGAGTTGTACATCTCCCAGTAATATGATGCTTCCACAAGCTCCTCCTTTGCCTTATCCAAACTTTTCTTCTCAATCATTTCCTCCTTCTTCCTCTTTGCCTCCCATTGCCTGTCCAAATCATCTCAATTGATAGCTATGGTCACAGGCACATCCTTGATTGCCACCGTCATAAGACATTTATGCATGTTGGGATCAAACTGGTGGAACATCCCTTTCGTGTTCTTGCCACATGCTGACAACTGATGATAGTAGCCATTCATCTTGGCATCACTGATAGCCGTTGCATTGGCTATCTCGATATGGCCGTATTTTTGCAGCTGATGCATTGTCCCCCCAAGGGCACTCTTGCTCCTTTCATTAGTGGCTTCATGACCATACAATCCCTCCTTGACCTCCTTTGGGCATCCTTGAAATGACACTGGAGACTCTAATACGGACAGATATTTCCATGTAGCTCTCTTTTCATTGTGTAGCTCATAGAGAATTCCTTGGGCTGCCACTATTGCAAGCTCAACAAGCCGCCTGTTGGTAGCAGCATTAGATGGGTCGCTTGGTGAGTACAGCTCTTTCTGCAACTCAGCAAACTGCAGCACCGTTGCACCGAACTCTGATGCCATTACCACCATTCTCTTCTTCTGAAACAAATGCTCCCAATATGACTTGAATGGTGGGAGAGCATCAATGTATTTCTGAAACATGTTCATCATAAAGTCCTCATTGAGTACATTGCTTGGGTTATCAATGATATCCATCATCCTCTCACGCAAAGTATCGATAGCATTGTCATTGGATATCGGTCCCCATTCCCACTTTTGAAGCTCTGGTGTCTTGGCTGCTAGCCATCGCATGGGCAAACAAAAAGAAATGTAGAGGATTGCATACAAACATGATTGAGCAATGATCTCTTCTGATGTCATCAACACAAACAAACACTGGTTCAGGTTGTTATCTTGTTTTTTTGGCAGCTGGAACAGATAACTGGCGTAGTCAAAACACACATAGCGGTTCATTTATATGGCAGGTGCTGCTTCAAGGCAAAGATCATGCCTAGAGCCCTGGGCACCCTTGACCCTCAGCCATGCAGCAAAGTGCTCTCCTTGGCCTTTGGGGTAGTTGGCGCACAGGCTGAAAAATTTATCCCATGCATGAGCAATTGCCAAGAAAATGCAGGAGACTTGCAGTTCAGGGGGTATCTGCTCTAAGCTATCCAACACAATGCTTGCAAGAAGATGCCAACAGACTTCTCCATCCCTTTAATCCAGACATTTTAGATATGGTGATGGCAGTCCATCTCAAAAACATCACTGCATTGCATGAGTCCATCATGATGACACCATGCTGATGCAGTTTTGTTATATCGATACCATGAGGTGATGGAATCAACACAATGCAATTTTGTGTAATCATTGTAACCTGTTCTGAAGTGAATTAATCTTGGAAGAACTGTGTTAAGTATTTTGGAGCATCCCTCAATAAACAGAACATGATAGCACCTCTTACCTTAGATACTATTCCATCAACCTGGGTTTCCAACATTTCATCCTCCAAAACAATACACGATGAAACAATAACAGGGTCGATACTCTCCGGAGTGTTGCCCATCAAACTGATGACAACTGTGGAGAAAAGCATCTGACGGCATGTTGTGGCATCAAAAAATATCTCCGCCAGATTTGTGCAGACTGACAGCTTCATTGCCGTGATCGTATCACTTACAATTTGCACAAGGACATGGCATTGACGGACATAGTTCAACGATTGAATACTTTTAGGCTGTTTGCCATAAAGTGCTGCAAACAAAGTCCCAATGCTAGATGGGATTGCTGATGGTGGTGATCTATTGACCAGAAGCTCACAGCATACTTCAGTTACCCATAATGGCCAACTTGCACCTCTCCTGCATTTGATCTTTACTTCAAGTTTCAAACTGCGCTTGCTAGTCATAAACTGATCCACCAAAGCCTTGTACTTAACAAGTTGATCTTCTTGTGCTTGGTGTGCTTTTAGCACATGGATCAGCTCATCCTTCAAGTGTGCCTTCTCTTTCTTGATCCTAAATTTCTCATGGTTTGTATTTGCAATTTCTTTTGTGTCTTCATACAACTTCCTTGCCACACACATATCCTTCTTTGCGCTCTTCATTTTGTCAGCCAGCTCGTAGTTCATCCCTTCAAAAGCCGCAATAATTTCTTGCAATTGATCTTCCATTGCAGATGACTTGTCAAGCTGTTGTTGCACGGCATTCCGTCTGCGTGCACATTTGTTGCTAAGTCGACTCTTGGAGGTTGAATCGAGATCTGCAAGGCATCATTGCCATATGGAATGCTCATTGCAAAGCTTCTGTGAAAGTGATATCAATTACAATATCTGCAAGTATTTTCATTTTGCTCAAGCTGATGCTTGTTGAGGCTATTTTGAATTTTTGATGCAACCTTTTTAGCGTGGCTTGACTGGAATACCCTCTCTTTGTGAATCTTGGTGGATGCATATGCATGTGCTGCAATAATTTGTTGATCAGCCTCATTCATCTTCACATTTGCAGTATTTATCACTTTAGGAGCAAATGTGTATCAAGCACATTGATGTGTGGCAAAGGCAATGTCAGGACGACTGTGCCCAAGGTAAAGCAACATCCTAATTACACTGGCATAGTTGATTTGACCACTAGCAGGAGGTCCATTGATATCCTTGCCCAATGCTTTCTTTTCTGCAGGCGTGGCAACAGCAGTAGTATATTTGGAATCTAATCCAGGTGCTTCAATGATACGTTTAGCAAGGCCAACCTGAGTGAAAGTGATTGCGTCATCATCTCGTTGAATATCCACTCCAAGATATCTTTTCGCTGTTCCCTCCTTGTGCAGAGCGACATCCTCTGTCTTCATTTGATCAATAACATTGTTGATGTTGTGCTCATTATGACCATAAATGAGGATATCATCAACGTAAATGATGACAATTCTGGTAGAACTTAGTAAAAGACATGGATCAAATCTGGATGGAGTGAGGCCCTGCTTTTAAACGGTCAGTGAAATGTTTGTAGAAATATCATGGTGATTGACGGAGCCCATAAAGAGTACGCCGTAGATGAAGGACTTTGTCACCGCCGCCTTGCTTGAAACCACGGGGCTGATGAATGTATATCTCCTTGTCAGGGGGAATACGTCCATGGATAAATGCAGCTGTAATATCACATTGGCCAGAACAAAGCCCGAGCTTTGTAGCAAGAACCATAACTATCCCTATTGTAGACCATTGGACAACTGGGGCCCAAGTTTCAAAGAAATCAATGCCTTCCTTTTGCTGGTCTCCACATGCACAGAAACGAGCCTTGAACTTTTTGACAGACCCGTCTGGAAACCGTTTAATTTTGAAGGCCCACGTACTTGGAAGAAGGTTCATCGAGGGGAGCCTTGACACCAGATCCCAACACTGAAACTCATTTACCATTGTGTTCAGTTCAACACGCATAGCTTGCCAGAATTCAGCTTGAAAAGAACCTTTTGTGGCAGTATCCCAAAATGGATTGTCCGCATTGTATTTGGATGCCGAAGATCGTACCACAAGAAGCCCTGGATCCTGAATATCTGTGAGATAAATGTCATCCGATTCCCAGCTATCAAGGATGACATTGGAATATATCTGATGAATACAAGTAGGATCGGTATCCCAATAGTCTTGCAACAGATAGCATTCCATCAGAAATGATTTTTGAACACATTGTTGAGGATGATACTTGGTTTGAATGGCGCCCCAATTTGCAATAGCAGAAACAGGCTGGGCCCACTCATCAATGACCGAAAAAGAAAAATTGTAATCTTCACCATCAATTGGAAGGCGTCGGATTATTGCTGGACCTTGCTTGTAATTTCCAACATTATGCTGTGGCCGACCATTTATAATCGCAGAAGCATTGGTGGAGTTGAGAGTGTAATCAACCTCAAGTGAAGCATCATGAGATGCTCCCTCTGAAACAGAAGTTGCCTGATGATGAGTGTCTGATGATGTGTCGCTGGTGGGCTCGCTGGATGGATCACTTGTGAGTGCAATGTCTTCTGTGGAGACTGAGGAAGAAGGATGCATGGACACTCAGGGAACCTGACCAAGGGGGTCAGAATTCCAGGTGGAAGGAGAAAGGGAGTCGGGAACAACAGCTTGCTGAAAGATAGAAGTGAGAGGAGGTATGATATTGTTGCCATTCTCATCAACATCCACATCTGCAAAACATTCCCGTTTCAAATGCAGAATCGACTTCCACTTGTCTCCAATTGATTTGTTGGTGTCAATGACAAAACTGTTTCAAATTTATCATCAAAGATGACATGAAATTGGGGGAATATTTTTCCACTTTCCACGTTCATAACTAAGGGTACCTGAGAAGAATGCAAGGAGGAAAAACCAAGGAAGACACAAAGACAAGCCCGTGGAACCCATTTTGGGATTTTGTGGCCATCCTGCAGGGCAGCATCAAGAACATAGACAGGACATCCAAACACATGTGACCGATGGAACTCTTCTGTAGGAGCACGACATGAAGACCATAATTCATTTGGTGACAATCCATATGTGAGATTTGGCAATCGATTGAAGACCCATGTTGCATATTCTATTGCCTGAGGCCAGAAACGGACACTAGCTTGAGCAGGCCAATGGTGAGCAAAATGAAGCATATTTGCACAAGCCCATTGCGCAACCGTTTTTATGTTCCACTCAGCAATGCTGTTCTGATGATGGGCACCAACCCCACTGAATGTATATTGTTGGTTTAATGAATCACATTCGTCCTTGAATTCATTTGATGCAAATACTCCATTGTTGGCATGATATTCCTTGATAGTAATCCCTTCCTGATGAGCAAGCAATTCCAAATGATGTTTACTTAATATAGTTTTATTTGCATTCATAGAATATTGGCAAAATTTGAACAATTTTCCACTGGCATGATCAACAAAGAGAGTGCCACAAGATTACCCAACCCGCACATGGCCAAATGTGTGTGAGAGGCGTCCCATAACAGATGACATGTAATGATCTACTGAGATGCAACTACCAGGGACAAGATGGGACTGTTTCAAAACATTTGTCTTCACTGGTAGAAGTGGTTTTGAGGCATTTGTTGAAGGACGGATAGATGCTTTAGCGCAGAGACAGGCAGAGCATTTGAGACCACGAACATCACACAAAGGAGCCCAAGATTTGCAATGAATAAAAGGACCAGAGTGAAGGGAAGCAGCAGTGGAGGTGTCCTGAACCCATTTATGGTCCCACATAAGTGTTTAGATCCAAGCTAAATTTGCATGAGATAGATGCTGATGCCACAAGAGTAACTCCTTCTGCGAACTGGATAAATTCTGGTTTGAAGTGGACAGTACAGACCTGGATTTAGCGACATCCACGGCGGAATATGCAAACGCATCACACCAGAAACTAGCAGGCATGTCACTGTCACTGGGCACAAATGGTAACAATGGAAGGCAACTTTGTGGACACAAGTGGACGTGTAGGATCAATCCATTTTCCAAATACACTTCTACTTTTTGCTTTGTTTGCATAGTATGACCACCAAAGATTGAGAGAAGGACTTGAGGACTGAGAAGACGAACCTCCGCGCCTGGTATATGGTAACCCGGTAGCTCCAATGTAACCGTTCTGCCAGCAATGTCAGCAACACTCCACCGGAGCAAGCCCTCACCAGCCACAACATTGGAAGAAGACAAATCTTTGATCTTCATGTTGCTTTTCTGATAGGTGAGAAAATCATAGCGATGAGGAGAGATACACACTGAGGCGCCAGAATCAATTATCAACAATGAACCATCAAAAGCAATGCTAGTGAAACAACCAGAGGGTGCAATGATGGAAATATTGCAACTGAATGGACATGACCCATCCCTAAGGTAGCTGAGAACTGTATACCAGAGTGAAGGTGGTTGGAATTGTGAGGTAGCGAAACGTGAGGTTAACGGCGGAGTCGCATCGGGGAATTGGGTATGCAATGGGCCAAGTGACCTGATTGAGAGGGATGTAGTTAACACAAAACCGCCACACAAAGTCGTCGATATGGCGGACGTGCTCTTGGTCGCCGTGTACCTGTCGGATGTGGCCCAGTCGTTCGAGGGACGAGATGCATTTCTGCATAATCGGGACTTCACGTGGCCCATAGTTGATCTTTCTGACGCAGATCGGGCGTGCATTGCCGGTGTCGATGGAGCATTTGTAGTCCTTGACGGGAAGGAAAAGGCCTTTGTCGTCAAATACTGACCAATATTTTTGGATGAGGGCATAGACGGCGTCGCGGATGGGGGGATCCAAGTGTGTTAAGTCAAGGTCCGTGCGCAAGCGCGCGCCATGGGTGGCCTCGACATATGTGGATGCGAATTGTGGGTCAATATCGTCGAGATCGGGGGCGGGATGCTTGCGGCGGCGGAGGATAGGTCCGCCATCGATGTTATGGAGGACAACATCAAACTCATGTGATTGGTCGGGGAAGCCCCGATCGTCCAGGAAAACATTCGGGCGCTTCCGGCCCCAAATTTTGCGGGCGACCCGGATAGGTTCAACCGGGTGGTTAAGGGGACCATCGTGGAGGGTAAACACCGGTGGTGGACCATCGTCGGGTGGGGTGGCTTGTCCCGCGCTGCAAGGTGAGCGACGGAAATGTCAAGATCTGTGAAATATGAATAATCGATATTATATATGCTTAGTGCATTGTAACAAAGCACAATTAGCGCGTAATCGCTCCGCGGGGTAAACACCGCAACAAATAGTTATGCAATCAAGCTTCAGAGCTGGCGCGCACTCACGCGAAGGGGGCATAATCATCGAGATCGTAAATGGGGGAGGTAACCTCTGGTGTCTCGGCTGGCTGGTCAATGCTAGACCCGACAGAGACAGTGCTGCTGGTCTCGTCGTTGCGAGTGTCGAAATGGACAGCCCGCGCTCGTTTGCTGGGTTTGAGGGCGCTCCCTCGCTTGGTACATGCCTGTTCGGAGGGCGGTGGAGCGTCTCTGCTTCTGGCGGTGACGTGTGCAACGACAGCGTCAACCTCCTGAACGATGGAGGCGTACCGGGCTGCATTCGCAGCAGCGCGGGCCTCATCGACAATTGGAGCTGCGCACATGGCGCGCCGGAAGTCAATCGGGAAGGGCGGGGAGTCGAGCGCGCGGAGCTCCGCAACGCAGTCCGATGTGTCGATCACCATTTTGGTCTGCGTGATAAAGGGCAACCCGAGGATGACATTGACAGTGACGTCGAGTCCTGCCGCAACGACGAAGCTGGTTGGGCAACCCTCCCTGGTCAGATACGGAAGGTGGAATTGAAAGCCGACAGTCAAGTCCGTAGTGATGGATGAACCTCCCTGCTGGACAATGCCACTCAAGGTGATGGGAGAGTAGTCGGTCGGGCTGTGGATGGATGCCACGCAATGGGGATATGCTTTCGCGATCTCGGCAAAGAAGGTTAGATTGCTGGTCGTTAGAGCTGCCGCGGTGTCGATGATGCAGCGTATGGCGGGACAGTTGCCGCAGCCCAAGACGGATCCGAGCTGAAGGGTGATATGCGGGAACGCAGGTTGGATGGGGACGGGTAGTACGCGTCGTGCAGGTGGAGTCATGCTGAAGACCGGGACACCGAGCATGAAGACCTTGGGCGTCGTGCCAGCGGTCGACACGCTGGAGACGCTGGTGGTGATGGTGCTGTTGGACGTCATGCTGGCATTGTTGGGGGACAGCGCCAGCACGGCTTCACGCATCTTCTTCTGGGATTTAGCGTCTAGGTCCTTGAATTCGACAGATTGTCCGCGGCCACGCCTGCGTGCGCCGCGCTTGGTCCCCATGAGTTCCTTGTATGCCGCATACTTCTCTGCGGCTGTCTTGATGATAGCAGGGTCAGTGCCACGAGGGCAGACGACCGTACCTTTACGCATCCACGAGTGGTCGCCGCCGCATCCCCAACAATTCCGTTTGGGGCGTTCGCTGGTGTCGCCGCCGTTGTAGTGGCTGAGGGTCTTCTCCGCTTGGCTCGCGTTCGCGCCAGCGGTGGTGGCGACCTGAGAGAAGAATCCCTGACTGACGAGCATACCCCGGGCGATCTCCTGGATCTGGTTGCGTTCGTCCTCGGCGGCCTGGGCGGCGGTCAGGATGGTGATGAGGGTGCCGCGCTGGAGGGCGCCATTGAGGTCGTGGACCATGGAGTGGTTAAGGTACTGGCGACGAAAGGAGGGAAGCAGCGTCGCATCAAGCCCCTGGATAAACCGGCTGCAGACGTCAATAGGATAGCATTGTTGGGTGGCGAATGGGCAGATGGCGTTCATAACGCGTTGATAGTACTCGATGACGGTTGCGGTAACGGGCTGGCCGTCGGGTCCCGTGGATGTTTGGCGAATATGCTCAAGGACGGCGTGGGGTTGGTTGCTGTACCCCGGGCACAACTGGGCGAAGATTGACGCACAGATTTGGCGAAAACCCAGCTTGAGTATCTTCGTGTAGATGGTCTTGCGGATGACGGATGTGTTGACGTTCGCGTCGCCGAGGTTGAAGTCGGCGGGGCGTAAGGCAATAGGGCCATCCTGTAGAGTTGGTTCCAATATCTGGCGGCGCACCTCGTCGCCGGTGAGGGTGGACAGGTCGGCTGGGCCATGCCACGTAGTGAGGTTATATACCCCGCCAGCGCCGTTTGTCATCGCAGTGGTCGTTTGTGGAAGCTCAAGATAAAACCCGACGCGCAGGGTGGTTGGGCCATAGTCATGAAGGGTGACAAGGCTGCCGAAGTCGAGAGTGCACATGACGCGGACAAATCGGACATCTTGCTGGCGGCAACCGGCAAGGGGTCCGTCGACAACGGGGAGAAGCAGGGCGGGGTTGCCGGCCACGGTGGTGTTGTCGATCGCGGTGCCGGCGGAGTCATGGAAGGAGATGATCGAAAGGTGACGGAAGTCGCGCCATGCGGTGTCGAAGAGACCGCGCCAATCAGAGATGAGGCCATCGACCGTCGTGCTGCAATTGAGCTGTACGCCCATTGCTTCAAGGATGAGGCGTGTGTCAACGTTGAGGGCTTCGAGGGCGCTCTTGGTCACTTGGAAGGCGTGGGCGCGCTCGAAGACGGGCATGCTAGGTTCGACCTTTGGGTAGACAGAGGCAGAAAGGCGTCCCACCTGAATGGATACAGGATCCTTGGGAACGAAAGACATCTTGGCAATCGGGCCAGGGTTGGAAGGAGAAGACATGATGGGTGTGAATTCGTTGGTAATGGAGCACCACTTAAGAAGAAGAGGAACGGAAGGTCTCTGAAGCAGGAAATTTTGTGAGCTTATTTTAGGTTCTTAAACTAAGAATGCGAGCAAATCATCCTTGCGCATGATGCAGCTTCTCTGAATTGAGGCTTGTCAGAGAGGCTGGAAGAGCCCTCGGAAACAGGGCTGAAAGTGGCTGGCATTTGTGGCCTAAAATTTGGGCCATATTGACTGGGTTCCACGTGGCAGATCAGGAAGAGTCCTAGGTACTTGCTACCTTGGTCTTCTTATGTGCCCAAACAATAGTTGACGAGGATACCCAAGTCACCAGCGCTGCATGTGGCTAAGGAATGCTGCATATGCTGCACAGATTTCACCTCCCAACAGTCGATGATGAGGTGACTGATGCTGGGGGGTCCCTTTTGGCTGCTGGAGAAAAGAAGGGGTGGACGAAAGGGTACTCGCGACCTTTTGTCATCGGAGGACTCTATCGACATCCAATGTTGACGCCGTGCAGAGGCAGGCGGCGTGTGAGTCGTCGTGATAGGCGACATGAATGCCCCTGTCGACGTGGATGGTGTAGGATGGTAGATCGAACCGTGGTAAGGGATTTTCGAAGCGTCCGCGTTGGCTGGACAAGATGTCCCAGTCGTCTTGGGCAATACGATCGCGGGTCTTGCGACCGTGAACCGTGGCAAAGTTGAAGGGCCCATGGAGGTACGTGTCGTAGTGCGTGAGGTTAATCCAGCGGCGGAATGGCACTAGTTTGTGACGCTCAGCAAAAGACTCCGAGGTATCAGAGGGGCGAATGAGATGGGTGGTGGTAGTTGGGCTTGGCGTAGCAAGATCGCCCAGGCGATGATATTGTAACCAGTAACGCTGGTTGGTGAGATTGAAACGGATGTCGTCATAATGGAGGGTGTAGAATTCCATGAGGAACCGCCCATCCTGCAGGCATGACGGCGAGAGCGCGGTGCTGTCGGCAAAAGCAACGCGAGCGAGGCGCCAGTCGCGGATGGAGGGGTTGCTGAGGGAATGAGAGATGAAGAAGAGACGATCTTGTGAATCAATAATACTCCGCACAAGAATGCTGATGGGTGGGATAGGCGGAGGGGATGGGGCAGGGGGTAGGTTGGGCGGAGGGCCGTTATACATGACGGCGCTGCCGTCGACCACGTTGGAATGTAGGAATCGTTCCCGCTCGGCATCGTCGGCCCATGGAAAGGGATCGAGCTCATCATTGAGCTCGGCGAGGGTTGGGAAGTGGAAGTCCCGAAAGTCGCCACGGCGGGCGAAGTGAGCGGGCACATTAAAGGGCTGAGGTGCTTTGAAACCGTTGATGCCAGCCTCCCTGTACGGCGTGTTGCAGAATCGGCGGTAGAGCTGACCGTATCTGTTGTCCGGCCCGTCAACGGGTTCGAAGGGTGTAAGCTCCGAGGGGTAGGGGGTGAGGTCGGAGGCATGCTTTTTCAGTTTCCTGGCGGGGTTTGTAGCGTATTCAAGCTCGTACGACGCCCCCGGGAGAGATGCGACAACCCGCCATGGGCCGGTGAAAGGGTGCATCAATTTATCGACACGACCGCGGGTTGAGTCGGATTTGGTGGCGCGCCACGCGAAGACGATATCACCGATTGAATAAACCCGTGGGTCCGGGCGGCGCGAATTGACAAGTTCGCGATGCCAGCAACGCTGCTCCCGTACAAGGAGTTCGGCGACAGCCCGACATGCCGAAAGCCGCTCGGCGAGTTGAGAAGAGTATGTGTCGACAGTACCCGGTGCGGAGTATAACTCTGTCCTAGGCGGGTGGATAACTCCTCTCCTGAAGTGAAAAACGAGTGGAAAACGA
>JALLPB010000964.1:0-11984 GCA_036939975.1 Cyclostephanos tholiformis | reverse complement strand
ATTTTTAAGCATTAAAATAAGCTCATAATTTTCTTCTCCCGACCTGAACTACATGTCATTTGTTTACACTTGTTTTTCACTTCAGAGGAAAAGGTATCAATCGGCCTAGGTCAACAGCTGATATTAGGTATCATTAAGAAGGGAGGATTTGTTGTTGCTAATTTGGAAAATAAGGGTGGTCTGAAACTACCTAACTTGATGGTTTCAATAATACCACAGGTAAAAGGCGGTATTAGGGTTTAGTCTACAGGGGGCTATTTTCATTTCAAGACCATGTTAGAGTACAGACTAGCTGTTGAAAATAGGTAGTCTAGAAAATGATTTCATGTACTAAAGTCTGGTCACATTGAGATTATTTAAGCAAGCAAGCTCCCAGCAGGCTCCCAGCAAGCTCAGTGTTTTTTAATTGTGTCTTCCTGTAAGTAGAAAACATATTAACACTATCTCCTTGTTGGTCAGGGACACTATGGTCCATATCTCAAGCTACCTAAAAATATTAATAAGCCCCCCATTGTGACCCCCCAGAGCATCTTGACAATCCCTTTCCAGTTAGCTTGATATGTGACACTCCAATGTGAGATTGTTGCGGTCATTTCTTTTGTGTGCCATATTTAGAGTACTACATGACACATCTTTTCCCAAGTCATCAACACGCATGCATTACCCACACAATATCTCCACAACCATAGTGAATCGTCGTGACATAAGATAACTGGAGCCTGTCAACATGCCAAAGATATAGCAATCCACAAGAGGTGTGGTGGGTCACTGTCTGTTCCAGAGATGATGGAGCTATCTGGATTTTCTCCTGAGGAAAGAAACCCAGTGCAAAGTATGTTTGGATCTATCGGCACATCAAGACATCCCCTCCTGTCCTAGTGGACATTGAAGTTCACGATGGTGCCATGTCATCAGTGACATCAGCAACAAGTAACCATTCACCTGTGCAGGTTAGCATTGTTGCAAAGAAAATCCCAATGAATAATCATTGCACAAGGGATACAACTGTGGCGATAAAGAAGAAAAGGACTGAGGCCCCCCTAAAGAAGAAGCAGGCATATAAGATCGGCTTCAAGCAGGCATCAACTGTCTTTGCTCGAGGCAAACAGTCCGCCTTGTCTGTTTTGACTTTGATCAAGGAGCAGTTTGGTGTATCCATCTCGGCATGCACGATTCAATGTCAAGTTAAAATGGAAATAGTTGGCACCTCACCAATCATTAAAGGCTCAAAGGACACGGAGTTTGAAAAATATGTCTTGGGATCAGTCATGCCTCTCTACCCACATGCTTGGGACAAAAAAGGTCACCGGGTCTTATTGAAGGTTGACTCGGGCCCTGGGATTAACCTTATGCTTCTTTCCCGGTTGAGTAGATTAGAGTTTGTCTTGTACCCTGGTGTCCCAAACACAACATACATGTCTCAGGAGATGGATCAACAATATGGTGCATTCAAAATGCAATTTGTGACTAATCTTGACACCATCATTGAAGGTAGAACCATGAATGGTGTCAGTCTTTTGCTGCAGCCAAAGATGGTGGACTGCCTCTTTTTGGTGGGGTGGATAGTGAGACAGGAGTGGAGATTGAGCAATCGGCATTTGCCATCGGATGTTCAAAGGAGAAATGTCTTTGTGCATGGGCAAAGGTTGGTGCTGCAATGAGATGGAGTGACATGTGCATGCCTAAAAATTAGGCAGGTCTTGCATGCAAGGGGCAATGATGCAGAGACAGATGCGTCTTTTTGCAATGTTAAAGCTGCCAACGATCATGCAATCCATGCATTGCCACTGGCTGGCTTCAATGCTCAATCCTTCAGGTGGTGTACGTGCCAAAGAAGGAGGTTGAGGAGATGGCGATGATAACCATACCCAACACATGGGAGTGGCAGCTGGGGTTGGCGAATGCCAAGGGATATGGAGGGGTGTATCATGTCATGAGGGGTAGCAGAAATATAACGAATTGAAGGATAGTAAGAAAGGAATGACCAATGGAATGAAGAAGGAGAAGGATGCCCAATGCAAGAATTCACGTGAGGTGAAGTCTCTAAGATCCTTGACAACATGGAAGGTAAGCAAATTGATGATCTGATTGTTGAACACTTGAATGTGCTGTTAGGCTGGCATGGAGTTGCAATCAGATTGCTGAAGAATAAGGCATTGAAGGTGGTGTGATGGGAACCAATTCCATTTAGCATGAAGAAACCCCCCATATTCATGAGATGATTAACAAGGACAAAGCAAATCTGAAGCTACTGCAGTCTGCAGTCAGATGACATTGATATCAAGGACATCCAGTACATGCATCCTGTTGCACTTAAGTTAATAGGGGGTCCAGTATGTAGCTTTAACTATCATAATTTGTTTTTGGTGGGAGATTTTTTTGTCCCAAAATTGGCAGGATATTTTTGTGGATCCCAAAATGGCAGAACCAATATGGTCTGGTCCCAACACACCATTTCCACCTGACCCCTTATTTCAACTTTTTCTGCACCCCCTTCTCTTTCTTTGCCAGAGTTTTCAAGAAGGGGGTGCCCTTAGAGCAAATTATCTTAATGCTACTGCATAAAGGCAGAATCTCCTTCATGGTCGCCCCCCCCCTAAAAAAATTGCCATTAAAATGATTATGGATGCTTTTGTAAGCCTTTTTTGTGCCAATGCTCTCATTAAGCCACAACCCCCACCATCCATCCTAAAGGACCCCCCTAATCAAACCAAGTTCCCTAAGGCGGGGTTGAATGCCCACACATTCATTTTTTCAAGGGAGTTTTTGCATCGAGTGCTGTTGGAGCATGGTGGATCTGTCGATTTTTCATCCCCCCTCTCATCCCTCAACAAAGGAGGGGACAGCTCCATGATGACAATGGCCATAACGCCGGCAACAGCACCTGTTGCTGTAGAGGTTTAAAAAAGTCAACAATCAACCTTTAAAGTCAACAAGGGGGTTGTGCTAGCGGCACTGGTGGTGGAAGGAGAGACAACATGACAACAGACAATAGGCAATGGACAATGGACAATGGACAATGGACCATGGATGGCAGATGACAGACTATGGACAAAAAGAAAAAACAATCAAATCATAGACCGGCAAGGAGGGAGCCATGCTGAAAACTTCAGTTGAAAACAATGAGTGTGGCGGTTGACATATCAGATGACCGACAAGAGTGGGCAGCAGATGATGGGCGGCGGATGACAACAACGGTGACAGCAACAGTGACAACAACAGCAACAACAAACACAACAATCAAACAGTGCATGGTGGTGGCAACAGATGACGGACAATTGACAATGAAAAAATGATGATTAAGCTGTTGTTTACCCCCTCCTGTTGAATTTCTATGTAAAATGTACCTGAAGGTGCTCCCCTGACCATGGTGTCGACTGTTCTGTCTGTCCTGAGCCATCCATGTGAAGCATTGTTATTTTGCTATTGATGTTTGCAACTACAGTATGGTTACTTTAGACATTTCTGCTGTTTGATTTGTAGACGGTAAGGTCCTCATCTTGTGTGTGTCAACACTATTATTTTACTCTCTGGAATATATCCATTTTCCGCTGTGAACCCTGATTGTTCATTCATATGAATTGAGATAGTCCATGACATCTTGCTGTACTAGTAGCAGATGGTACCATCATGTATGATGCATACTCTACACTAACAATGTGATCAATGGTATGTGAAATACCAGAGTCTGTCAGTGATGCTTGTTCTCCTATGTTTACCAGCAAGCTTTGAAAAGCATGGGTTGTGAGCCCATGTCCTTGACAATTGCAGTAGCTTCTTCTGGTGAGGCTGTGAGTAAGATTGGTACTCTTATTGACACACTCATACTGTTAACTCAAACGTGGATGATGCATGTTTTGAGCTATGCTAATGACCAGCCAGGTCTATCAGTAATGCATCCCATGGGTGCACTAGCTTACTATGTCATTGGGTTCTGATACATGGTTGGCTTATGCTTTTGTGACACTCTGTCAGGAGGAAGATGTCATTTCTGGAGAGTTCTTGACTCTTCCAAGGTGTTATAACCATACCAATTGTGTTTTGGTGCCCACTCATGTAATTTTTGGTATGATTGCCATATTGGTATTTGATCATGTCATCAAGAGGCATGAAGGCCTTTGGTTCTGGACCACCACGGCTTTAGTAGGAGCTCTGTGATAAATGATGGTGTTTTTGTGACCGTAAGGGGCACGGTGGCAGTGCCTTCAGTCAGAGCCAGACCATTATATATCCGAAGATATTTTTAGCATGAGCAAAAAAAGTACCCTTTTTAGGTTGAAAATTGCTCTGTTGACACTGTTTTTGGATATGCATCAACCTGTGGGCTATTTTTTGTGATTTGGCCATCATCAAGGGACTAACAAAACACCATTGTAGGAAAAATTGCTGTCCATTATTTTATGGTGTGTACCAGTTTATTGTAGTTTGTGAGTATTTTAGTGCATCTTAGGCTTGGGGGACCGGGCATGATCCAGGCTTGCTGTGGTCAAATGTCAACAGTCACTATGGCAAGGCAAGACTATATGAGGTGTTGCATACATCCCCATGCATTTGATTGTGTGGAATGCTTATATGTTCCTTATGCATGTTATGCATGGCTTGTGCAACCTTTTGGGTGTGTAACCAGGCATGATGCAGTCAGAGTCAGAGGTAATCTTACTGCAGTTTTACTTTTTATTGAATTCAGGCTATGCTCATCCTTACTACGATAAATCTCTAGAAATATTTTTCCATGAGACTGCCATGGTGCTAGTTAGGTTCTAGTACCAAACTTGTTTTGAGAAAATCCTCATTTGTTGTTACCTTTGTGTATGATGCATTAAGGCGAGTACCTACTGGCGAGCCAATTGCAAATCCCATTCAATGGAATACTTATTGATACATGGGTCAGTCATATGTACCTTAAGATACTAGACTTGCTGTTGCTATTGCTTTCATGGGTACCTGACATGTTGGTGGCTATCATGAACAACTGCTGGGAAGTTACATTAATCCTTTGTTTTTTGTGGAGCAAACTAGGCTCAACACTAATCACATTAGCATGTCTGTGCATCAACAGAGCTTACCAAAGTAGCTTGTATGTCCACAATAACATGGTCATCCTATATTTGCTTTGTTGCACCATGGCTGCACTGTGTCAACCCTTGGTATGTGGACTTAACCTCAGGCCTAGCTTATATGCAAATCAACCAAAGCTAATTGGTTTATTGTCGAGCTCTTTTCATAGGTGACACATTTGTGCGGTGAAGATTGGGTGTTGGTCTTTAATAAGTTGACCATAATATGTGGCATGCAGTATCTCATTGTGTTATGGTAGTTCTGGCCAAGCCTTTAACTTCAGTAAATCTATGTGGGTAGTGTCTCTGGATGAATGTTCAGGGTGACACCGTCCTGAAGTAGGATATTCTGAGGAAGATTTTTAAGAAGTTAAGCTATAATCTCTAAACCTGAATAGGTAAGCTAGTATATCATGTGAAATTATGACATGTTTGAACTAAATTCTTTATGCTCATGATCAGACTGGTGTCAATTATTTTTGTGTGCAGCCAAAATATTGGTCTGCTTTGCATATGCCATCAAGATACTGGTCCCTGTAAAGAATGTCACCTACATATCCCCATGCACAATGACCAAGGCTTCCTAGTAGTTGTATTTAGGCTGCTCATGCTAATGTTAATAGACTGCCTTCCATAGGGTGTCCGACTCTTGATCTGCCTTGATCAGACTTGAGTTATGTCCTGTTCAAATAAGGTTGAAGTGTCTACCCATATTTTTCTACTAAGGTTTAACCAAAGACTTGTTTTTGGTGACTCAAAGCCTAGTGCACTAGCTTCTAATGTGTGTGACCCAGTTCATATTGCTAGATGAACCCCCGTTGGTATTATACACTGGTTTGCAGGAAGGCGGACTTGTCCAATAACCCATGTATATTTTGCCTATGCTATCTATTAGTTTTGGACATTTGAAGGCATTGCCCTGATCAGAATGGTCTAAGACCTTCCTATATTGTAGTTAGGAGACAGGGTTTTGATTTGCCGGAGTAGAAGTAATGTTGATTTGATTGTAGCAATGCAGATGATCTCCAGAATCTTTGCTTTGTTTACTATCATCTAGATGGAATGCTCATTTTGGCATTTCCACTGGCTTTAGCCTATCATTGATAGTAGACTGTAGCAGGCTGGGTGCTCTTGTGGGTAGGGATAATCCCGATTCTTGAATATCCAATTTTGGAAATTTCAGACCTTGCTCTAAATGGTGACATGTTTGCTAAGCCAAAGCTATGCTTGGAATAGAAGCAATTTTGAGCATTTATGCTTATGTTGCACATTGGAGACTAGACTCGGTAGAGATATCTACTACATGGACTGTCGACACAAGACACTGCTATCATTGTTGTAGATACTTTATAGAGAATCTCCTGTCCCTGCTTGCAGAGATCTATCCTTAGGACCAATACCACACTGATGGTGATATTAACCACAGTCCGATTCGGAAATGTACAAAGATGGGTTTGATTTACCTCTATTTTATCTTGACAATCGAGCCCCTATTTTTGTTAGGTGTTCTACTGCTGTGTAAGTAGCTGGATTTGGTCGAGTTCCTCATGGCAGATCATCCATACATGTCTTGTAGATGAGATGGGAATTAGTCAATTTTAGACTTGTTTAGAGAGCATTTTAGCTTTCTGGAGGATAATCATGGTGATTTTCTGGTCACTGAGATTTGCTCAAAATGTTGATAGCAAATCAGCTTTCTGGTTCTAAATCAACCAATCTTGGTTATTTCACTTACTGCGTGATTTATCTCAGTTTAAAATGCATTTTAGAACTTAAAATATTGATTTAGACCCTAATTTTTCACACTTTTGCACTTGTTGCTGTGTAAATAAACTCAATTCTTTGATAAGATATGAATTATGATAAAAATACTCAAGACAACTAGCAAATTTTGAGTTTTTATTGTACATAATCTTTTTGTGAGGCTTGTGACCTCGGCTGTAGTAACAAACATGTTACCTAGGTTGCTTAATTAAACCGGGCACATTAAGATGACCATGATTGATTAAGCCCCACATTTTATGCCAGTTAGGCCTTAGTTTGCTAGCTAAAAGTCATTTGCTGGTCATTCTGGTATGACACCTTGCTTGGCCTGTGCTTAGATGAGCTCTCTTGTGACAACATTAGCTTAAACAACCATAAAGGCTGTATCAAGTTAAGCAAAATCTTTTTTAAGACTATCAGGGCCTTTCTGGGGTTGATCCAGAATGTTACAGGCCTGCCTTTCTCATTATCAATTAGAGAATCCCATTTGATATTGGGTTCTTACTTATTAGAAGAAAAAAGTTCTCTCTCTTTTCTATCTAAGATCATTTTTAAGCTCTTATCATATCTATGAATTAGCTGGGATTTCTTGCCCCCAAGTGCTAAGCTTGTGTGGCGGGATTGTCTCTTCAGACTTTTCTATTAAAACAGTCCGGCTGAGACATGTTCCTTACTGCATATGTAGACGTCAGTACATGAAACTGCATATGTGGAGATGACAGTACATGAAAAATTTGATTTTTGTGAATTGTTTCTCATGGTCCCTTTTCTCAAATAAATCAAGAAACCTTCTAAGAAGGCTTGTCGGAACATTGTTCCTTAGGAGAACGTGGTCACTTTGGACACACATGGCATTTAGGACTGCCTTATTTTGCATTCTAGTGCAAGCTAGTGCAATGCAATCCAGCTGAGTTGGCAAATCTGATGGTCAGGCTGGGCTCCCTTTTGGTGTGGTGCTCTCATGCATGCACAGGAGCATTGCTCTTGGAGTTTACAGGCTCATGCATGCAACTCCACCATAGGTAGCACTTTGGGGTCCACTTGGGCAATTTCCATGTGTCAATGATTGGCGGGCAGTGAAAACACTAGCTTGGTCTTGGCAGTCCTTGAATGGCTTCTTGCTCTCACGACTGCTCCTCTTGATTATGGCTGCTCTCCCATATGTAGGTGTTTTTGTAGTAACTCCTCAGTAGAAAGAGAGTTTTGAATTCAAAGTGTCCTGAGCCATCAGTGATGGAGGATGAAAGTATTAGTTTTTATGTAGTAAAAATGAGAGAGATAAAATTATAAGCTATTTTAAGTGATCTAAAATGAGATTTAACTATCGACAAGGAGCACATACCTCATAGGATTCTACATGCTCTGGTATGTGTTAGTACTTGATCAGGGGTATTGGCATGATCACGAGTGATCACATCTGAAACCCGACTGAAAGATCCTTGTATGAACTTGTGTAATTGTATTGATTCCTAAAAGATATCTTTTGGATCTTTTGGATCTTTCTTTGACATGTCCGATTATTCCATGTAAGAATGTTGGTCTGTCCGTATGCTAAGGTCTGTCCATACTTAAACTGGCGACTTGCCTTTTTGCTAGTCTCGCGCCTTTTAGCAATTATATTTGCTAACTATCCTACTAGATAGAATGGCCTATGACACTGTCACAACAATGGCCAATTTTGAGATGGAACCATGCCCCAATATTCTAGGGGAATCTTCCTCAAGTGCATGGGAATGATTGTCATGCCTTTTATGTCTCACCTGACTGTAGTTTGTCTTTTTCATTAAATCTTAACAGCAGGAGGTGTTATTTCATTAGCTTGTGCTAGCAATACTGTGGTAGCTTCAATGACCCACTTAGAGATGGGAACATGCCCCAATATTTTAGGAGCATCTTCCACAGGTGCATGGTAACAGTCACTGTGCTTTTAATACTCCACATTTATTTAGTTTGGAAATTACAAGCCATAGTAAAAGCTTGTAAAAACTCTACCGTAGAAGCCAGGGCATAAGAAACACATTGACGACAGAAAGCTAAGGCTAATTCTGTTGGATTAGTTTTTTGGGGGGGGTTGTATTATCTATGCATAGAAATTAAAAATCTGTTTTCTACAAGTCTTTTGTTGTATTCTCCTCCGTAGGCTTTTGAATTCATAATTTGGCGTGCAGGGTGCGCCATACTCACACCCCCTCCTCCCCAAATTCGTCCATTTAATAAAAAAATGCTTCCACTCCCTCTTGCAATGCCTCGCTCCCTTAAGCAATATGCTCTCATCCAGAAGATCCTGCTTCTGGAGGAGAGCTGTACCAGCTAATATCGAATATCCGTATATTCGAATTTACGTATTTGGGTACTCCGTATATTCGAATATGGGTTTTTTTAGGTACCCCCTATTTTCGAAGTTACGGGCTTTTTTAGTCATTTTTTTGTACATTCTATATTCGATATTCGGGTATTGCTCTGCCCCCGAATATCGAATATAGGATATGGCAATTCCCATATTCGATATTCAATATCGTAAATTCGAATATAGAGGTCCGAATTTCGAATATTGAAAATGTCCTTAAAAAAGAAAAATCGATTTTGGCGATATTATCGCTATATTCGTTGATGAAAATTTGCCCTAATATCGAATATGGCGATAGAAATCGCTGAATTTACCAGAAAAATCGCTACATTTGATGATGGAAGAGCACCCAAAAATCGAATTTAGCAATGAAATCGCTATATTTGATATTCAGCCCGGTGCAGGAAGTGCACCCGAATATCAAATTTAGCGATAAACTCGCTATATTGATTTTTTGCCCCGTAACTTCGAATATACTGGGCGATAACATTATATTCGAAGTTACCGGGCCAGTACCCCCATTTCCGATTTTACGGGTCGTGGTCATTTTGTGACCTATATTCAATATTCGGCCACAAAATGACCATGTAAATTTGAAGTTAGATATGTAAATCCGTAAATGGGTATATTCGATATTTTTGCAGCAGCTAGTTTTGAATATGCCGTATATTCGAATTTAGCTGCGACACCACCTCTATTCTTACTAAACCCATATGCATATATATTGGCATTATTCAGCACCATTTCACAGTACCCCATATGTGGATCATCAGCTATACCTGAGCATGATGGGTCACCTATGGGTACAGGGAGTTCATAGAAGAATAGAGCATCACACAATGTCATCCTATCCTTTGTAAGGCCCATCTTTTTGAGGTACTCTGCATCCAGCTACACTACACAGTCTTCTAGGAAAACATTGTCTCTATCTGATCAAAATCTGCAATTATCTCTAGTTGCTCCCAATTCGTAACCGCCAATCTCTCTCTAGTTAGAATGTTCATTCACAGGAACTGCTACTGCTCCAGATGGCATATTATGGTGTAAATAATTCTTCTTATCCAAATGGAATGTTGGTTGAAACATTTATGAACACCATTTTCCAGGGTTGTTGACTTGATCAAATGGCGGCTCATCGAGTTTCAGTTTGGGTGGTGTATAATTTTCTGGAGACAAAGGAGGTTTCCAACCAGCTGGCATGCCATGTAAAGAAGTGAGTACCCTAGTCACTTCATTGTCTGCATCTAAACATGACGTCTCATTTTGTTTATTTTCCAACAAACATCCTCAATCTTGTCATTGTCATTTAAGTTACAATCTAGAATCAGCATTGTGCATACTAGTCTTCCTGAAATCTTGAACACAATTTTAACCCTCTCCATCTGTGTTAGAGGTTCCACCATCCCCGACTTCATTCACGTCCTCTGTGTATATACGCATCACTCTTTCATCATGACAAGCCCTTGATATTGTAGTATTATCATCATTGATGCTTGCAGTTTCATTCATTGAGTAGCTATCCAGAGAAGATTCACCAATTAAGTCCATACTATGGCTTGCCCCCAACTTGGGTGGACTTGTTACAAAAGGGCTTACAGAGAGTGCATCATCCAAAAGATTTGTGTCTAGTACTGGAACAGACACTGACTTGCCCGACATTACTCCTTTCCTCATTTGTGAACATTTTGTTGTTGGGGTGCTGTCAGTGCTTTTTTATTATCACTCCCCAATTTCTTGTTAGACTTTCCCCTCTTTCCGTTCTTCCAACTCTTGCACATTGATTATACAAGCGACCAAAGGAGTGAGAACTTATACCTGAATCTGAACCAAATATTTGTCTGTGAGTGAGTAAGTAAGTGAGTCCGTACCCCTGCAAATTACTCTGGGGATGTTATGTATTATTATTGTGCTAGTTAAGCAAATCATTGATAATTGATTACTAAATTTGGTATTTTTATATTTTTATACTAGTTAGGAACTACCCCAGATTGATTTTCCTTCTGTTTTTTGATGGATTCTCCTCGACAGGAAAGAATCCTTTTTTGGCAGAAGAAAGGTGTCAATTTTTGAGAAATGAATGACGTTTGAGTACAATTTACGGTCTGTTTGTCATCCATAAGTCTGTCCATTGCCCGATGGTCTGTCTGTTGATCGAGGTCTCCTGATGGTCTGTCTATTCACCCGAAGGCCTGTCCGTCGCCAAAAGTCTGTCCGTCAAATGCCTGATGGTGTGTCCGTACGTCTGTCCATCGTCCGACGGTCTGTCTGTTGATCAAAGTCTCCTGACGGTCTGTCCATATGTCTGTCCATTGCCCGACATTCTGTCTGTTGATCGAAGTCTCCTGACGGTCTGTCCGTTCACTCGAAGGCCTGTCCATTGCCGATGACGGTCTGTCCGTCGAACGCTTGACGGTCTGTCTGACATTAAATTCCAAAATGGAATTTCTTTGAGCAAGTGCGTGTGTGTGCGTGTATGCATTGGAACAGTCTGGATGTTCCTGGCTTTTTTTTTTGGATGGTGGTCTCTTTTCCCCCCCTTTTTTGCCTTATTTTGTTGTGCATGTGTTTGTCCACGTGTGCATGTACACATGTGTGCATCTGTTGTTCATTATTTTCGCCAACTTCTCATTTATTCGAGATTGACACTGCCGGCGTTGTTCCCCCTCGTCGGGTCTCCAAGCTCTCTCGTCGCAACATTCTCCGCTACAAGATGCCTCCAAAATCATTTAGCAGGGGGGGGGCTGGTCATAGCATTGCTGTTGCCCCGACGCACCCAGCTAAGCTCGTCGCTGCTGTGGGAAAAAAGGCCACCGGTG
>JALLPB010000963.1:0-11992 GCA_036939975.1 Cyclostephanos tholiformis | reverse complement strand
TTTTTTTTTTTTTCGTACGAGGTATCCTCTTTTACTTGGCAGTAGTACCGACGGTATCGATGTTCCTCATCAATTCCTCGACCTTGTCGTCGAGGCGTTCCTCCGCCTCCTTCTGCAATTTCTTGAATTGGGCCTCGTAATCGACGTCCTCGGCACGGATGGCTGTCTTCGAGACAATTTGTCTATATATATACATATATATATATGAATTATAGGGCGTGAGGTTGAGAATATGGGACGTATGGGTAAAAAGAGTTGATAACGAGGGGGAACAAATATGAGAGAGGAGGGGGGGGGGGGGGGGGGGGGGGGGGATGGGTGTGTGTGTGCGTGTGTGTGCCATGACGAAAGTGATGGCGAAGGGGTCGATGAATAATTGAGGGGACCGTCCCGTGGTGGCATGAGAGGGAGGGGGGGAGAAATTGGATGGGACAAAGTCGTCGTCGTCGTCGTCGTCGTGTCCCGCCCCCCCCTCTCCCCTTACCTCTCCCCTCTCCCCGCTCGCACATCCCCCCCTCAATCGTCGAATAAACAATATATCGTCGTCATCATCATCACCACGGTTATTTCATAACGTTGCCGATTGACTAATTTCTTTTACTCACCTGGGAGCCGGTACGAATGCCGAGGCCGATGCGACGATTGCGGCGAGGACGATGACGGACTTGTACATGGTTGGGGGATTGTTAGAAATATAAAATATTACAATTGTAGTAGACGATGGTTTGTTGGTCGAGAGCGAGCGTGTTGTTGTTGTTGTTGTTGTTGTTTTTTCTTCTCTCGTGTTTTTTTTAGGGAGAGAGAGACAGTGACGTAAGAAAGTATCCTCCCGAGACCACGGACAGACCGCTTGAAGGAGTGACTCCCGATCTTTTTTCCCCACGATATGGTACTCTAAATTACCTGATATTAATATTTGAATCCGCCATCATCGCATCCCTCCCCTCGGCTCTCGATATCTCCCATCTCACAATCACCACTATACGCGATACGTTCGAGGACGGCGGTTGCGTGGTTAAGATATAAAAAAGCGACTAAGGCAATTTATCACGACGATGGCATCGTCATCTTCGTTCCTCGGAATGACAAAACTGACTCTCGCGCCCCTCCTCCTCCTCCATATCGTAATCGTCGTATGCGCGGCCTTCTCGCCGAAATTAACGACGACGACTAGGATGACACGTGGTGTACATCGGGGTGGTGGACATGATCATTCATCCGCGGTCGGCTTGGAGGGGTCGTTGTCGGCATCCTCACCTTCATCATCATCGTCATCATCATCATCGTCGTCATCATCATCGTCGTCATCATCATCGTCATCATTCGAGAGGACGGCAGGATATAGTCCGACGAAGAGAAGGGGATGTCGACGAACGGCCGCTCCCGGCGACGATGTCGCGATGATGACGATCACGACGACGATCACGACGACGACCACGGACTCGACGAGGAAAACGGGCATGGCGAATCGGGGGGTAAAACGATCCATCCCGTGGGGGAGGACGCGGGCCTTGAGGGGGAAGAATTCGAATACGACGTCGTCTTCGTCTTCGTCTTCGTCTCCGTCTCCGTCGTCGTCGTCTTCGTCGCCATCCCCCGCCGCCCGGAGGCGGGATCCGTGGGATGCCGATTACGTCTCGTCGATCGAGACGCAGCGCAGGATAAAGCTCGCCGCCGCCACGTCGTCGTCATCACCGTCGTCACGGTCGTCACAGTCGTCGTCCAACGAAAGCAACTGCAACGACGAAAACGACATCATCAACGTCGTGCGCGCGAACGCCGTACTCGAGGCATTGCTGGATTCCGATCCGCGCAAGTGCAACGCCGCCAACGTGGTGTGCGCGCTGACGTTGAGTTCCAAATTGGTGTCGGGACGGAGGAGGAGGAGTAGTACGAGGGGGGGGGGGGGAGGGGGCGGGGGACATCCCATGGACGGAAGGGGGTGGAGCGAGGAGGAGGATAAAAAAGAGGAGGAGGAGGAGGAGGAGGCGCGAAAGAAACGACGACGGTACGCGGGATCGCTAATTCGAACGATGAACGTGCTCAACGAGCACTTCGCGTCGCGTCCGGGCGCGCTGTCCCCTCGACAGCTTTGCAACGCCGCCTGGTCGATCGCGCGACACGTCGAATATTACCACCCCTCGTCGCGTCGACGCACGCCATATTCGCGATCGAGACTACGACCGATACGTGCGACGAGGGGGGGGGGTAACGAATACGCCGTGGGGGGGGGCGTCGTCGGTGGAATCACGACGACGACGTGGGACCTGCGCGGCGACGTCATATCGGACCTCGCGGTCTCGTCGTCGTCGTCGTCATCTCGAACGACGATCGCGACGAAGACGGGGGCGGGCGCGAACGACGATTACGATCTCGATGACATGGACGACGCGCTGATGGCGGCGGTCGACGTCGCCCTCGATCTCATCGCGATGCGCGTCATCGAGCGCCTTGGGGGAGGGGAAGTGGAGGGTATGGCAGAGGGAGACGAGACTCCCTCCTCCTCCTACCCGTCGTCGATTACGACATCGACTACGACGATGAGGCCTGGCGAGCTATCCATGCTCCTATGGGCATACGCGATCGTAAGCCCGCGCGATCGTCCGCCGGGGTGGGAGGGACCGCGAAGGACCGAGCGGATGCCAAGGACGCGGTCTGCAACCTTGTCGTCGTCGTCGTCGTCGTACGAACACGCTGGCAATGACGACTTCGTCACGTTCGTCGAGTTCCCCGTCGACAACGTCGTCGCCTTCCCGGGAGGCGACGATGATCCCACGAACGATGACGATCGCAAAGATGCCGCCGCATCGTACCGCGACGGATGCGATGACAACGCCATTAGGATGTTCGACGCCGCCGCGATCGCGCTATGTCGTCATTCGGGTGGGGGGGGGGACGAGAAAGGACGGGCCCGGGGTAGAACGACGTCGTCGACGACGACGACGACTCTCATGGGTGATTGCACGTGGAGCGAGCTCTCTAACGTCGCTTGGTCCTACGCCACGCGTGGCGCGTGCGGCACTGGGGAGGGGGGGTCAATGATGACGACCCTCGCGAATGAGGCCACGCGTCGTATCGTTTCCTCCATCGCCGATCGCGTCGGAGGGGACGACGGGGGCGGCGTCGTTCGCAAACGCAATGATGACGACGTCGACCTCCTGCCGAGGGACGCGATACAGATCGCTTGGGCCTTGGGGACGATGGGTTCGGACAACGGCAATGTCGGCGACGCGCTCATCCAACTGGTCGAGGCCATCCGAGATTATTGGATCGACGATGGCGGCGGTGGAAGGGGGTCGGAACGACGTCGGCGTCGTCCGTTGATCGGGTGGACGTGCGCCGACCTGGTGCAAATGGCGACTGCTATGGCGCACGGCCGACTCGATAATCGGGCGGTATTGTCCGCCATTTACGAAGAATCACTGGAGAGGATCATCGCTAGTAGTTGCGGCGACATAAGGAAGCTTCATCATCGCAATAACCGCGCCGACGGACGCTTTACGACCGCGGAAATTTCCATCCTCCTTTGGGTACAGGCCAGGTTGTACTTGACGCCGAATTTCGGCGAAATGTACGCTGCGTTTCCCGGTGAAGCCTCGCGTTTTCTGTTGCGACGGATGAACGTTGGAGATCAGACGAATGCATCGCATCTAAGAAAGGGATATGACGATCGCTTCCCTCCTGCTGCTACGTTGAAACGTATAGGTCTGGGAGCACAGGAGCAGGCGAATATCGCTTGGTCTTTGACAGTGCTCGAGAATTACGATTCGGTGGTGGTGACCTTGCTACAAAGCATATTCCATGCCGCGTCGCCCTTCCACAAGATCGACGGCGCCGATGAAGATGACGACGAGGTGGATGTGATACAAATCGAGCACGCTCATCAACTGTGGCAATCGTACTTCCTATTGAGCAAAGATTGTCCCGCCGCCGTCCAGTTCGTCCCCGTTGAATTCCGTGATTACCTCGAAGCAAAGTGGAACACGGAGAAGAGCCGTGGCAAGCAGAGCAGCAGCCGTCACAGGGCTATCAGTCAGACCCTAAGCTTGATGAAGGTCGCGCATCGCAACGAATATGACGAGGACGTCGACGTCGCCATCGTCCTCGAGGAGGACAGTGCCTGGACCCACACTGCCCTGTACGACTTCGACGTCGACCGCGAGGAAGGACGGTGGAAGAAGGTGGCCGTGGAGTTCGACGGACCTCATCATTTCACTGCCATGGCGTCGACGAGAGAAGACCTGCTATCGATGAACAGCGGGGCAAAGATCGCGCCCCGCGTGTAAGTTTCATTTTTGGGGCATGTCACCTTCTGCGATTACTTTTTCGTCGACTCATAGTATCTATTATCTCTTCAGCCTCGGCCATACCGTGTTGAAGTATCGTCTGCTCAAAAAGAAGGGCTGGACGGTAGTGCGCATTCCTTACTACGAGTTCGATAAGATCCCATTCTGGGCTAGCATGGTAAGTACTTATAGTAAGATCCTCGAATGCCAAATTATCAATAAGTATTAATCGATTCAAATCACGAACGTACTGCTCTTGAAATTTAACAGGAACGACAACGATATCTTCAACGTGCTCTGAAAACGCACGAGAAGATCGAATTCAGCGAAGGAGATGTGTCGGAGTACAAAGCGATGCCCCCGAATAGACACTCGCGTTTTGATTAGTTAATGGGTCGTCGAGATTGAGGAGCGCATAAGTGCTTAATTTCATGCTGTAGCGATGGACAATCAACGCGATCAAGACATGGCCCAATACGATGGTGTGATGGCCAGATGAGCGTTTGATTAGAGGGTAAGTTTTACGTAGTATCGTACCTCCCAAAGACTCATCGCCACTGGGTGGAAACTTTTTGACGATGGTAGATTGTGGGAATTATCAGGCGTCCGAGGCAGTTCGTGGGACTTTTGAGAATTTCACAGTTTATCAAAAAATCACGCAGAATACTGCCGCCGAACTGCTGTAAAAGTTCGTTTCGGAACATTCGAAGATGATGCTACTGACATTCCGCCAACTTCAATCACGACATGACCGCTTCTTTGACGATGATTCTGTCAAAACTCTTGACGCAGACCCAAGAGCCAGCGAATCATCTGCGAGCCATGCATGCAATAAATCTGAGCCGAATTCGGATCTAATAAAATCTTCAATCCGCCTGACCACAGCAAAGGCACCCCATTTCTGGAAACATGAAATGGATTTTTTGAAGTAAGAGTGAGATCTTTGGCGTAGCCCCCTTTCCAGAAAGAAAATTCCAGCAAGTTCGTGTGCCATCGCTTCCTCTTGGATAAACCTGTGCTCCTGGGCAGCCTTGATGGATGCTTCGTAACACAATGCTGCCTTGTCAAAATCTTTTATGGTGTAATAATATTCTGCTTCTGCCAGCAGTAGTTTGTTCTTTACATTCCAGTCTGAATGAATTAAGCAGCTTTTCAACTTAGTTAGGGCAATTTCACCACGAACTTGATATTGCTCATCTCCTAATGAGAGTAAAAAAGTGAGGGATTTTATTATGAGGAATGCTCAAGCCGACATGATGCGACGTCGATGATAAGCGAGGCAAACTTACCTGTTCGACGCATGAAGTGGAAAACAATAAGGGCTTCGAAAAGTGCAGATTGGATCGTTATAGTCAATCCTTTGGCCTTGAGAAATGCAGGAAATGTACATTGGAATCAACCAATGGAAGGAGCAAGTAATAGTTACTTGAAGGGCACACAAACGACAAAAACTGCAACTCAAATATGTTTTCAACTCACCTTGAAAAGATCTTTATGGATATCCGCAAGTGCAAGTGCACTGTCCATGTTTCTCGATATGAATTCTTTGGCTATTTCGTATGCAAGAATCGTTCTAATGCAAGTGATTTGCTTCGATTCAATAGCAAACTTCATTATTTCATCATTATTCAGAAGCAGAACTTTATCCAACGGAGATGATCGTTCGTCTTTTGGGGGACGATTCTCATCTCCCCTAAGCTCAGTAAGTGTATTGTAAAGGGGTGTCAAGTAGAATTGAAGGAGGGGGGTGTACACAGATGCTTCTGCATCGTTACCGAAGTGATGTCCATGCTGGCGAGCCAAAGCGATAACTTCGTCAGTTAGTACCTTAATGTGCTTCCCACTTTTAAAACTCCTGAGTAGGTAAAAAATGGTATTCGATATAGCACACTCGACATTACCAGTCGCAAACGACAAACGAATGCCTTGGGCAAGGGGCTCCAACGTCGATTGGAGAGGCTCTTTCATTAATGAACAGAAAAAAATGGTGCGATGGGTAGACAGTCCAGCAAGCAAAAAATAATAAACACGAGGATCTTGCTCACCTGTCCAACCAAAGACAACCCCATATATCCCTGGATGAACGCTTGGTATTAGAATCTGCTTGTCATACATATTCATTAGAGATAGTGCGGTGTGCCCCCAAGCGCTACCTTCCTCGATATCTCCAAATGCAGTAACCAGTGCCATTGCGAATGCTACAGCTGCGTGTACACTGTCTTCGCTGTGACCATTATTCATCGACATTTCCATCATTCGGCAGCTGACGAAGGCTGCATGAATAGGCTTTGTCTGATGAAAATAACCAATGAGAGATGACATAATTTTCATCGCTCTCACTTTATTGCAGTCAACTAAACAAGTCTTTGATAGAAAATTCTTCCGTCTTTCTCCTGAGAATTGCTCTTTTTGTTTCAATAATTCATCGCGTACTTCATCGTAGTCAATATTCGACAGGTCCAAAGGCTCTCCAAGCCGCACTAAAGCAATCATGCTCTCTTCAATCGCCCTCGAAAAATCTGTCATGGCAAGTATTTTAATCCAAACGCAATGGGTCTTGAACTTGTCAGCGAAGTCCTTAGCATGCTCAAAGACGGCATTGATTCTATTCATGATCTTGAAACGGTCGCCTTCGTGGTTTGAGAAATGGGACAAGACAGAAATTTCATGAAGTCCAAGGCTCAGATCATACTGACTTTCCCAACAAGTATCACTGAGATATGATATCCCATTTTCGGCATATTTTGCAGCTCCGGCAAAATCAGGCACCGCGATGGCCTCCAATCCCGCGATTAAGTTCAGGTAAGCAAAAAAGTCACAATCCTTTGGACTCAACGTGGCATCATTACCTATCATAGTGGCCAAGTCCACCGCCACGAATGTGATTAAATCAAGCTTGTCTGCGGCAGATGCGTTGGTGAACAATGCTGCGATAAGCTTGCGTAGAAGTGGAACAAGATCATCGTCCCTAATTGAATCTAGTGTCGCCTTCTGGATCATATCGTGAGCAAAGCTGACAAAATGCGCTGCCTGTTCAATGAGCCCCATGCTCAATGCAACACAAATAGCTGCGTTTATGTCAACACTCTGTTTTCCATCGTAATTGGCCACAAAGTTAAGTACATGCTGGTCGATATGCGATCCAAAGCAGCTCAGTATTTGCAATCCAAGAAGAGTATCATTTGGTAATTTCCTCAACTTCAATGCGTAGAGTTCAGCGACACTATCCGTCATGGGCAAAATAACAATGGAATCAGCGTCCCACTCCCATCCTCTCGTAAAACTATGTGTCAACAAACCGTCTGCAGTCAATGCCTGAACAAACGCATTGACATGGAGGGGCTGGCCGTCAGTCTTCTGCATGACAAGCTCAGAGAGTGATCGTACTCTCCGAACGGGCAAACAGAGAGATTCAGAAAGTACCTCGCTAAGCGTCTGAAAGGAGAACCTCGAAAGAGATAAAGTCCTCACGTCAATGGAGGTGTCCGAGTGAAAGTTGTACAGGACCTTTGCTAGCGGGTGGCTTTCATCGACTTCATTATCGCGATAGGATCCCACAAGCATTACATGTAACTTGTTCTCTTCCTGTTGAATACTTTCGCTGTCACCAGGCCTACTGACATCGGCTAAAGAGAGTTGAAATAGATTGGGTCGAGATCCCTTGACAAGCGCTGCGAAAATAGCTAATGACAGAGGATCTGCCCACTGAAGGTCGTCAAAAAATAGGAGAACGGGACTCTTGTTAGATGATAAAACCTGTAGCAGTTTTCCAAAGAGATAAGCCATCATTGTTTCATTGGCTCCAGTAACCGAGGGCAACGCCATATCAATGACAAGGCGTAAGGATGGAATATGATCCGCCAGCATTCCAAGACCTTCTGGATCCATCGTGCATTTGATGCTTGCACGTAACTCTTGTAAACATTCCAGATTATTTCCCCTGTCCAAGTTGGCGAATGAAACAAAGAACTCCTCGAATGCATTGGCCAGGATAGAGAGAGGCTCAGGGTTGGCTTCATGTAGGGACAGGCAATAGCGGCAAAGGAGAGATATGAGCAACCTGTTTCCCCGAGCAGATTTCCCCCCTTCGGTTTAATTGTTCAAACATTCATAGAAATTCTGAGACGATTTAGGTCGGTTCGGAGCATACATAAGACTTACCTACTCGATCAAACTTGCATCTCAAAAAGCGCCATCCTCTTTCCTCCAAACATAGACCCCCTACTCTGACTAGTTGGCTCTTCCCTGAGCCGGAATGCCCTGAAACCATGATCACCGGGCTACTCATTCCCGCATATTCAGAGTTCCCGTCAGCTACTTGATCAGCAGCATCCATAAAGGCCTTCATCTCAACATCCCTACCATAAAGCTTTTTACCAAGGTCAAGCTTCCACCTGTCCGGAGAAGACCAATGCACAAAACCCTCTGGGTCATCTACCATCTGCTTCAGATCAGAAAGCACATCTTTGAATGATGAAAAGGAATATTCAGAGCGAAACACACTACCGTGATGATCGTCCATTAAGTCTGATACGAATCGACAAAGAGGGAAAGGAATGCCGGCATCAAGCATGACCGATATTCCACTCCTATCCGTTTCCTCGGATGCGTTCGTGCGATAATTTTTGCGTAGCATATTCAAAATCTCATCATCTATATCGTCGGCATCTTTAACACCATCATCCAGATTGAGTGCACTTGATAGAGTAGTTTCTGTGAAGTTAGCGTTTTGGGTAACCCCCTTGAACGCACTTGGGCCGTCTTCCATCGTACACATCATATATGCCATACGTCCCAAGGCGTTCATTGCGAGGTACTTATCCCGTGTATCATCGTCGGCACCATGATTGATGAACTTCGAATCGCCCCACCCGACAAAATCAGCAGATATTCTTTGACAGGTATTGTCCCCGGCCCTTGTCTTCGGGACACGTACTATTACGTTGGCGATGGTTATAAACTTTGGATTAAGGGATATCTTGTCATTGCCGGTGGATCTTTCCTCCCCCGGTTTGGCGCCGTATTCGTGCCCGTCTATTATTTTTTCCACGAGGTCGTATAATATTTTCGTCACTTGCTCGAAGTATGCTCTACGCAAGTAATAAGTCACCTCCGTCAGCTTGCCATTTTCCATCATGATATTGAAGCGATGTAAAGCGATCCAATCATGCAGCTCGTATACTGCGATCGAATGATCTGATTGATCTGCGGCATGTGATTTTTGAGACGAGTTCGAGTCGCTCGTTGGGTTTACTCTTGCCTCATTTCCTTCGATGTAACTACCGTCGCATGAACCGATCTCGGAGGTTGAGTGTTGCGCACTTCCCGCCACCAAAGATGAGCTCACCAACTCCTCATATGAGTTGAAATCATATCCATAATCATAGTGATTCGAAAACTCAGAGTCATCGTTGCGCTCGTTTTTTTCACGCAATCGATGCAGCACTTTTATTACCACTTTCTCCGTCTCGACAACTTCCCAATTCTTAGCGAGTATACTAGGATGAATAAAAATTTCATCACCTACGACCTCCCTGTGGCCACATCCGGATTCATTGTCGTTTTCCACGAGGAATCTCCCCCCTAACGCATTGCAAATCGTCTTCACAATATCCTCGGCTATTCTTCGTTTCAGTTTCCTATCATCTAATTTAACGTAATCCCCTTTACGGTCGTCGACAATGGATCGGAAGATTCGATTTCCGTGGTGGTTATTGATGATGCTGCCTTTGCCAAACAAAACATCCTAGTGATGGCAAAAATAAGGACGTAGGATTGTAACAGTATTAGTGGAAAAGAAGGAAAATCGATACCTCGAAAGAGTAAATTAGTGTCGGTCATCCAAGGACCCTAGGAATTGAAACGAAAGCATCACTATGCCCTAACAAACCTTACATTTTCACGGGGAACGATAGACATGAGGGATCTCAATGACACAGGTAGGAAGTGCACAACAGGAGTCCTATAGATATAAAGATTAAAGTGTCGTCGTCGTCGGTGTGTACCGTAAATACCTATATATCAGGTAGATTCAAGTGTCGTCGTCGTCGGTGTGTACCGTAAATATATATCAGGTAGATTCGGTACGTATAGATCGATGACGTACGAAGTTCCCTCTGTTGATCCCACTGATTCCTACGTAGAATTTTACGTTTAGGTACAAAAAAAATTCCTTCGGGAACGATCTTTTTTTTCCAACGCTCCAAAAAAAAACGAGAGAAAGGAACACAAAAAACACACAACAACCAACTCGAGCGGCCTGATTTTTACAGAGCGCGATTTTTACAGAGCGCGGGGGGAGTGGAGCGGCGGCGATGGTGCGGACACGATCGCGATTTATTACGAGGGGGGGCGGCAGCAGCAGCGGCGGGCTATTCAAATTGGGTCTATTTTTTTTTTAATTCACTCGACATTCTTCTAACCCCCTGCATCCATGATTTTTTCAGAGCGCAGGGCAGGGGGGGGGCAGCGGTGGCAGACACGATCACAATTTAGTACGAGGGGGGCGGCAGCTGCAGCGGCGGGCTATTCACGTTGTGTTTATTTTTTTTTTTAATTCACCTGACATTCATCTAACCCCCCGCATCCATGATTTTTACAGAGCGAGGGGGGAGGGGAGCGGCGGTGGCGGTGCGGACACCATCGCGATTTATGACGAGAAGGGATGGCAGCAGCGGCGGCGGGCTATTCACGTTGGGTCTATTTTTTTGTTAATTCACTGACATTCTTCTAACCCCCCACATCCATGATTTTTTCAGAGCGCAGGGGGGGGGGCAGCAGTGGCAGCGGTGCGGACACGATCGTGATTTACAACAAGGGGGGCGGCAGCAGCGGCGGCGGTCTATTTAAGTTGAGTCTATTTTTTTATTTTTTTGATAATCCACCTGACATTCTTCTAACCCCCGCATCCATGATCTTTACAGAGCGCAGGGGGGGGGCAGCGGCAGCGGATGCGGCGGTACAGACACGATCGCGATTTATAACGAGGGGGGGCGGCAGCTCAATTTTTTTTAATTCACCGATTTTTTCTGAGCCCCGCGTCCATGATTTTTTCAGAGCACATGGGGGGGGGCCAGGGCGGCGGCCGTGGCACGACAATCACCACGGTGAGATGCGGACGCAATCGCAATTTAAGATGAGGGGGGGCGGCAGCAGCGGCGGCGTATTTTTTTTTTAATCCACCCGACATTCTTCTCACCCCCCGTGTCCATGATTTTTTCAGAGCACAGGGGGGGGACAAGGGCGGCGGCCGTGGCACGACAATCAGCCAGTAGCCCAGACGACGGGACGGGGGGGGTGGCAGCATCAGCGGTGGGCTATTTAAGTTGGGTCTATTTTTTTGTTAAACCACCCGACATTTTTCTGACCCCCCGCGTCCATGAATATTTCAGAGCTTAGCGGGGGGGCAGCAGCAGCGGCGGTGGCACAACAACGACGACGACGATGAAGACGATGACGACGACAAGGAAGACGTCAGGAAAGGGCACGCTGTCGTCGTCTTTGACCCAGACGACGGGATGAGGGGGGGCAGCAGCATCAGCGGTGGGCTATTTAAGTTGGGTCTATTTTTTGTTAAACCACCCGACATTCTTCTAACCCCCCGGGTCCGTCGGGGGCACCAAGCATGAAGCCAAGTTCCAATCCGTCGAAACGACCTAGCTGGAACCCAAGTTCCAATCCGTCGGAGCAACCTAGCGCCAACCCAA
>JALLPB010000962.1:0-11987 GCA_036939975.1 Cyclostephanos tholiformis | reverse complement strand
CGACAGACAGACAGTTTTTTTCTTCCACGCGTCACTCGCACGGAGCGTGCGGAGAGAGATAGAGAGAGACACGCGTGAATTTTCTTATGGGGGTGATACACGATATCTGTCATCTGCTATTGCCGCGACATGTTGTAGCGGCCACGATGGCTCCCGGCAGGAGGTAGCGCGAGGTCGTCGGACTTCGACGTCCCCTCCTCCCGTCTATCAAACCTATATCCTCCCCGCCCCTCGCGAGGATAGCCCTCGGGGCAGAGGTACAAACGTTGCCTATCCTACATCCCACGCCATATTAACCTCCTGACTCCCCGAGCTTTTGGCCATCCCGTTCATCGTTTTCTGGTCATCCTACTTCGGTTCCATCAGGCAGGTGCTCTATCCCAACCGGATCGCGAGATACTTATCGCGATCGATTACCCCAAGTGTTCGCCCTCTCGCACTCCGCCCTCATTCTCATTTAATATTCGATGGCGTTTCCTGGGGTGATGGAGATTGGTACGCGAGTCTCAAAGAGCCTCGATGGTACCCGCCGTGAGTCGTCTCTTTTTCTCTTCGCCACTATCATCGACATTTCGACCAGAGCTTTGAATTGTCAAGTATACATGCATCCCCCTTACGACCCACCCCACCATCAACTGTTGAAATGGAGCGTCCTGAGGCTGAGCGCCTACCATTTTTATTGAGACGACCAGACGCGCGCCGGCCTATTGCTCCTGACGACGTGCATGTGGGTGACAGTGACAGCTACCCTGAATCGGACGATACATTTCCTTGACAGGTAAAAGCGAAGATAACGATGAATAAGTAAGGTCATTGTGGGTGCCATACATTATTCTTGTCAACTAAATCGTTGAAATGTGGCAGTGCATCAAGGGTATATTGGACGTATCCCCGCCAATTAGATAAGCATGTGGAGAAGCCTCGCGTTTTGAAATTCTCCGAATTCTCATCTGACATGAGACCTGAGGCACGGAACTGTTTTGACCTATTTCTTGGATACATCCGAGGTGTGCCATGCGTCGGTGTAAAAATCGCATACTGCTCAACTGGAAAAGTATAAGTTCATAATGAAATCGGCTACCAAGTAACTATTTACTTTATAGCGATAGCAGCTTCATGCATTAAAAAGGAAATTGGAGTCTTCCGCGCCTATCTGATTGAAACTTGTATGGATGCTGGGCGGAGGAGGATCGTTGTATTGTGTGATGATGGGATATGGAATTTTTGATATGCCTTGTTGTGTCGTTGTTGGCAATTTCTTTATGGATAAACTAAGTAACGGACATTTGCGAGCGAATACCTTGACGTACAATGTCAAGGAAAATATTGAATGATCAATGTTGTGGTCTTTCTTGTGACGGATGGGATATGGTTGGTCGGATAAAATAGTCCGCGGGGTGCACGTCGAGATTAGTTCTTGGGGCAGTAAACAATACACTTGCGATCCTTGTCATCGCGCAGCCCCTTGTTCCTGGCGCTCTCCATCCAGTACTGCTTTACCCCGCAAAAATTTGCCAACTTGCTCTGCTTCGGAGAGTAATCCTTGATGTACTCGGGGATGAACTCGCAATGTTTCACGTGGTTCATCATAAAGCGCACGTTCGCGCGGTACATATGTCCGATGGACTGCGGCGAGATGGTGCTCTGTTTGGAGCGTTCGTTTTGGGGCAGGTGCTTGCAAAACGTACACTGTAAAAAGACCTTCCCGGAGGCAGTGCGGCGAACTTCGAGGACATGCTCCCGAATGATTATGTGGGCCGGGTTGATCCTTTCGGCGTCCAAATGAGGGTCGTGTAGGGTCTCCCGAAATTTCCCGTCAACGGGATCGTTCTTGAACGGGGTCGCGTCCATCGACGGGACGGACGAGGGTAGCGTCGTCACCTTGATGGGGGACCAAAGAGAACTGGCCAGTTCGGTGTCGGCGTCGTCTCGGCGAGCTTTCTTCGCCACTAGGCGTGAACTGAAGGTAGCGTCATCAACACATCTATCGAACCAGCCACCATCCATGTGGAAGGTTGTATGGGAAGATCGCAAGCTATCGTTGGCGTCATCTTTAGCCTTGCGCTCGGGAGAATCGAACGCCATGGTGGGAGACACAATCCTGCTGGTGGGCGATACAATCTTCGTTGTGGCATGATCTAACAGCGCTAACACCTCCTCCGTTGGCACTGGCACTTTGACTGATTTGATGTTTTCATCAAATTCATACTCCTCCTCTGATGTGGTATTCACGAAGTCACCAGAGGCTGCCTTGGTTCCAATCGGAGTCTTGATGTAAATTCCGCACACAATCTTCATGAGCTGGTCGTCAGCGCACTGCAACGCCACCGTGGATTCGGGCGGACTGCCAATCCTTTTCAGGGCGAAAAGTGCGCCAATTTCGAGGTCGGACGTGTTCGTCTCAGATCGGTCGCATTCGATGACAGATGATGATGGACGTACCATTCGATGCATTGCGGCGTCTGGGAGAGAGGGATAGAATGTGTTTATTTTGCGGGTGCGAGCTTTTTCTTGAATTTGCATGATGGATTCACTTTCTCTTCTGCTTTATGAGTTGGTTGGATTGTATGGACCAGAATGGATGGAGAGATGAGAGACTTCATTCGTCGTATCTTTTTTGTGATACAATTGAGGAATTCAGTTTGGTAGAAGGGACGATTGCTAAATAAATCTTCGCAGTTCGGCCTCCCTTTCTGACACCCTCTGTCAAAGTCACAAAGCTTTCGTTCTTATTCTCTTGTGATTACCAATATTACATACATGGAGTGAGAGACTTCATTTGTGATACACTTGAGGAATTCAGTTTGGTTGAAGGGACGGTTGCTAATCTTCTCAGTTCGGCCTCCCTTTCTGACACCATCTGTCAAAGACACAAAGCTTTTGTTCTTATGCTCTTGTGATTACCAATAATACATACTTGTTACGATAGACTGTGTTGTCAACAAACCTTCGCTTTAAGGTCACATCATTGTCAACAAAGCCTCCGCTTGAAGGGTGCATTGTCAACAAAACCTTCGCACACGAATGAAACCTAGGACGAAACAGGATATATCCTTTTTCCAGAATGGGGAATGAGCCCAAGTTTCGCGTTGACAAAAACCCAATATAAGGTGAATAATAGATTGGGAGAAAATAAATGAGTCTTTGGAGAGTTCTTCGTTCTCAATACCCTTTACACAAACTACTTGGGCCTCTTGCACAGCTGTCACCCCTTCTGCTCTTATGCTGAAGCGAAGTGAAGGGTTAGAAGAGCAATTATTAAGGGTATGGTGTGATAGCATCTCTAATAACTCCGCAACTAGAGACCTAGAGACATGACACAAAAAGGCCACTTTTCATTCTCGGGACATCTTGACATAGCAACTTCCGGCAGGGCAGAACAACATAGAGGTAGTGTAGACAAAAACACAAAAAACAAAGTGCAACACTCGATAACCAGACACGCCCAAATCATACACTCTAGGTATGTTGCACGCACATTCCTCCAACCCTTCAACAACAACTCAACCATGACGAAAAGCACCAGCAATCCCTCGTCCACTTCATTAGCGACGCCCCGCACCCCTCCTATCGTACATCGCCCGCCATCATCCCTTCCGCCTATCCTCGTCAAGCAGGATCCAGAAAATCCCCAAGTCGTCCTTGATGACGAAATGCTCACTCCCACAATTCGCGACCGTCCCGTCAGGGCCCCGAGGGTGAGAACTCCGGACTTTGTGGCCATCGCCGCCGACTTGAATCGAGCCCAGCTATCAGGGCCCAAGCGGTCACACCAGATCCTCAGGCCCCGTATCGGCCGCAACACTCTCTCCATTCTGAGTGGGGGGCGCGGGTCTACCAGTCGTTGGGACTTCGGCGTCATCTTCGGCCGCGACGATGTCTGTCGTCCCGCCGGTACGAACTCCTTCTATCAATGCGCGAGGGGACGCGGTCCCGCCATCCCCTACATACCCTTGGCCAGTCGCGAAGGAGACGCCCCTGCGGCTCGCGGATACCAAGTCTGTCCCAGGATGAAGCCATATCGCGCGCAAAAGACTACTTCAAAGCAACTCTATTCACGCACCCCTTAGACCCATTGCTCGTCTCATCCAACACACGAGACATCTGGAATCCGAATCAGCATTTACGATCCGTCACACAAGTAAGGTCATACAGATACATCTCATGACCTCCATCATTCTTTCAATCACACATCAATGCCTACTTCATCCATTTTGACATTGCCAATAACGACACAGCAAGGCATATCAAGAATTCAATTTCATACCCGTCTCAAGTTCAGCATTTCTTCTCGTCCAGCATCCATAGCAAGCTTCAATCAAATAGGCACGGGAGAATCGGCTCAGGCCTCTTATTGCATGAAACCATTACTGACATTTACAAAAGCTATTGCTTACTTATATAACAGCTACATATAACGTTTCCCTGTCCTATCTATTCAAGAACTTTCCGTATCAACACAAATGAAACAAATATACATGTAAATTTTACGCTGACATATGCATGTGACTCGATGCAGCGTCGTCCAAAAACCGAACCAAAACATCTTGACTGTAATTAACGCAGGCCAGGTTTACAATGGCGCGTGCCTCATACCCAGCGTCAATAAAGTCGGATGAGGAATCGAAGAATCCCAATCGCGAGGCTTCCTTCTTGGCGGCCATCAGAAATTTCTCCTTCGTCGATTTTATCCCGTGCATTGAGCCATAGTCCTCGGCCGCGAGAGCGGGTCTCCCCGTCCGCATTTCTGGCGGTACTGCGTTGCCATCGGACGGGTCCGTGTCAGGCTTCCACCTGCATGCGAAGCGGAAGAAGCCTTGTACACGATTATCCAGAAGCTTCAGCACTGGATCGTTGCCACGCAACACTGCGAGCGTGTGATTCGTCAGCGCCTCGATTTCGTCCTCAGCGAGGTCCCTTTCCGCCGAGGCTAAGAGGTCGTTGAAGTCATAGGAAGTGAGGAAGAGTACATAACAGAGATCACCAAAACTTGACTAGAGAACTGCCATTACCTTTTGCCAGGGCGCTAACAGCGTCAATGACCGATCGCTCAAATTCATTCTGATCGAAGTGAGTTTTCCTCAACACGGAAGATAACCTACGTCTTGCATCAGACATGTCGGCAGAGCTAAGTGCGGAACTTCGACATCTAGAAATATTACAAGCATGAAGAGCAAGTGCGGATGCAATAACACAGCAGCGTGCTTCGCTTCGTATGCGGCTGATGCGTTCGAGATCTAAGGAGAACAATTCCGGTAAAGTCACCTGAATCCTTGCGAACAGGAGTCCGTCAACAAATCCTTTGCTTCTTAATACATCGAGTTTCTGGTCTAAGCAGGATTGGTTGCTCCAACTCCCACCGTGGTTACAGGACTGCATGTTCTTCACCCAATTCCATGTCGAGGGAAGCATTTTTTGCAATTCTTCGATTGTACACGAAGAGTAGTCGCCATGCGTATTCTGGAGCTGTTTGCGCTCGTAATCGTGCCCCACCGCATGTATGATGGGAGCCACCTGAGAAAGCTTGTAGTTGTGAATGTCAGCTTGGCACAACTCTGCTTTGTGAAGGATATAGGCAATAGATGCAACCACAAACATATTCTCCGTCACGATTCCGTATGGGATCAATGGGCGATTATTGCTACCGTCACTACAGCGAGAGTTAAATTCTTCGAGACACTCGATGAGTTCCTTCGTTGTAACAGCACGAGCCGCAGATTCTAGGCAATTTGCCAGCAAGTATCCAGAACGAATCAAAACTCGAACGATATCACTCGTTGTAGAACACGTGAAAATTTCCCCATCGTTCATATGAATGTGTAATTCGTTTCGGGAAGGAATTAGTGAGCGCATCATGCTATGCAGCTCCTTCAAGAGTTCAATCGCAGATTCGAAGCTTCCCTGGTCCATATGGTGTGCAACCTGGTGAAAGAATGCCAGCCTCATGGACAGAGCTATCTGCACAGAAACGATTTCCGTCGATATGGCGGTGCTGTCCTGTGGTGAGAAGGAAACCATGAACTCTTCTGGAGATTTATCAGGCTGCTGGTTATTTGCGCCGTCCCAGGAGAGTGTATGGAAGTCGCTCGCGTCCGTGAGCAAGATATTATGCACAAGCCGCCGGCGATCTAATGTCTTGTCGCTCTGTTTTATGATTGCTTCAAATCTTGCCATGCCCTCCGATAAGTCGTTGACATTCGACGAGATTTCTTGGGGATTATCAACCACCACCATAGGTTGCTCTGGTTCGCTCTGTGCAAGGGTAACAACCCTGCTGTCAAGCACCGTTCCCAAGCCACCATGAATCTCGTCAATTTCACCTTTGAGCTCCTCCAGAATATGTGATTCTTCAATATTTTTCGAAGCAACCAGCTTCGCATTTGTGACAACCTCCTTCCCCGTCTCTTCTCCGAGAAGTTTATTCAACGAAATTCGAATACGTTTGATATGAGCCCTGCTCCCGGCGCGACCATTTTCATGTCGGATTTTTAATGACATATGTGGTCCCTGCACGATACCATTAGTGACTTCGACGAGGTATTTCAGTGTCTCACAAGAAGTCAAGTAGACCACCCAACTTTGCTCCAACTGCATTGAAAGGTTTGCTAATAGCATCTCCATGTCTGACGATTTCCAAAAGAAGAAAAGGGCTTGCGCTTTCAACATATGTTTGTGAATGCGAACGGCGTTGTCCAGAGTTTGAAATTCAAGTAGCATTTTTCGGCAGGAAGACGAGAGTAAACGAGAACCTCTGCTAACTCTATCGTCCTTGACATCGAAGTCGCTCCCAAGAACTTCGTGGGGGTGCACAGCAATTAGGAATAGGGCCAAGAGAGTACGGCCATCCATCATGCGACTACACTTGCGGTCCTCAGCTGTAACTCCAAAGTTGAAAGGATGAAAACAATCAACAATCAGTGTTGCTAGCTTCAATGTCTCGGGCTGCATCATGACCTGGGTGAGATGTTCAAATGGCGGCAGGTGAAGAGGATGTCCCTTTCTCTGAGTTGCCAAAGGAAAGAGCTCCAGAAGCTTTCCAAGCGCATATATTGTGTTTTTGGCTAGCAGCCTTTTCTTGCAAGCGTGTGCCCGGACGAATTTTATAATGCGTTGTGCAGCAACATACTGACTCAGCCCATGGGCTCTATTCGGGACTTCAAGGCCATATGCCTCGCGGACAAGCCCCTGAATTTTCCTACAAGCCCTAACTCTCCTCGCCACCATCTTGGCTCTAATAATATCCTCCCCCGCTTTAGATGCCTTGTCCTCGTTGAAACGATGACTGATCAATGCTGCCCTCTCGTGCTTTGCATCCAGCGTCGCAAGCAGCTTTGCTCGCTTTTCGTACGAAATCAATATCCTACGTCGGTCCGCACGCTCCACCCGTTCCTTGCAGCATGCACGCCGTTGCTTCTCAAACAAATGGCGCTCGAGCCGTGATTGTGCTAAGGCCGTCTTTGACTCGAGCATCGCTTCCACGCTCTGTACACGAAGCGTCATTTGCTGATCTCTTCTATCCTTAGCGATCGGCGACTTCGCCAGCACGCGGCGTGCCTTAATAACTTTTTCGACGGTAGCATCCTCCCTCCGCTTGCTAGCGAGCTTTTCTCTCTCCTTGCTTTTATAGTCAATGTGCTTGACGCGCTCTTTCAATATCATTTGACGTTTGTCTCGGGCCTGCGCGAGACGTTGCTGGAGCGGAGACATGGAGAGGTCGCTCGTATTTGGAGAGGTGTTGGGAGAGTTGACGTGGGATATGACGAAACTGTCGTAGTCGTCGTCTCTTGCACTAGAGAAGGAAGTTCCGGAGGATGTGCATCGCCTCACTCGAATTCTATCGTCGACGCGACTCGTTGGACGAGGAGGCGTTTTAGGAGGACTTTTTGGTAGAATAGAGATGTGCCAGTGCTGATGAGTGCTGATAAGATTCGATGAAGATAGCTCCTCACTATTCCGATTCGGTTCAAATCTATCGTTGCTGGTGTTTTCATTGGTAACCTTTCCAGCAGCATCCTGGTACTGAGGATGTTGCAAATTCTTGAGGGATATTAATGAAAAGATATCCATTTGCTGCGAAGAGCAATGATGCAGAGCGCGATCTATGATGAGCTCGGAGGATTTAGGTAGGTTGCGTCAAGATTGAGGTATTCTTGGGGTGTAACGAAAGTGCTTTGGTGGAGAATAAAATAATGGTGGAGAATAATAGTAAAATATCAGCTGCATTCATGCGTGTCAAGTGTCAATGAATTATTCTCAACGCAACCGTTAGATATATTTTAGGTGAACGCTATCTCATCATCATCTCTCTCTCGTAAACTATAATGGTACTAGCTAAAAGTGCTGAATAGGAAAAATATTTTTGGTATGGTTCCTACGTAGACTTCGTGTTTACAACTCTACACACAACCCCAGAGGTGTGCACAACCCATGACATCACCATGAGTTAGTGCGGAAAACTGTCAGACAAAATGCGACGGGTACAACTGGAGTAATTGGTATCACTTAAATCATCTCATAGATAGGGAGACAGCTATCTTGTCAAAGATGTATCTATTTGTAGGAATTATGAAATTTGGGTGTGGATGCGGGTGTATGTAGTGATCCTCTTTCTCGTACTCGTTATTTTATTGCTTCTGTAACGTAGTGTAATGTTAAAACAGCATATCCTACGGGTATGCCTTTCTTGGTGGCCCTTTGTTTGGAATCACCCCATGTGTGACTCAAACAGATTCCACGTGGGGACCATTAACCGAACCGAGGCACACAAGAAACCGCACCGAAAAATTGGCCAGGAGAGTGGTCCAAAAAAGAAGGAACTAGTCGGGGTGGGTAGGCATTTGCAAGCCACCAAGAAAAAGTTATTGTACATTGTAGCATTATCAGTACCTTATTGTAAGGTATTACTACCACTGAATTAACAATTGTTGCCGGGAGTTAGTGAATGGTTAGCTAACAGTTAGCTAATGGTTAGCCATGGGTTATGAATTAATTGGGAATTAGTACACGCCTACAAGGAATATCTCTTCCAAAAAACTTGGCTGGAAATGGAATTATTACATGCCCATGAGACCCACTATGCCAACCAATTCCTAACCTTTTGCTAACCCTTGGCTAGGACAGCCCCTATATTACGGCTAAATAAGGCTTCAATTGTTAAATCAGCGGTAGTATTGTCTTCAAGATATACTATATTATTCTTGTCCCTTTTGGTACCCTGTACCCTAGATGTACCCTCGTAATAAATCTGTTACAAGAAAGTCTCAACTGAAAAAACTGAAAAAAACGACCAAAAAACGTCAACAGTAATAACTCCATCACAATATCACTTTCACAAAAAACAAAAAACAACAGCAACGTAGCCCTTAATCTGGGCTATCTGATGCATCCATCAAATGTTGTCAAGGGACAATAACTGATGGAGATATTTTAATCCTCCCAATACCTCTTGCGTCATTGGAAAATCAGGCAAAAATACAAGCCTCTCACGCCGTCGACAATTACTCCGTGGTTATTTAATTAAATCGAAAAAATCAAAATGCAGGTGCGTGGCCCTTGATCTCGGCTATCCGATGCATGTTTCATTTTATTTCGGGGGATGATAACTGATGGTGATATCCAAATCCTCCCAAAACCTCTTGCGTCACCGGAAAATCAGGCCAAAATACAAGCCTCTCACGCCATCGACGATTACTCCATGGCCATTTAATTTAATCGACAAACCCAAAGTGCAGGTGCGTAGCTCTTGATCTTGGCTATCTGATGCATGTTTCATTTTATTTTGGGGGGCGATAACTGATGCTGACATTTAAATCCTCCCAAAACCTCTTGCGTCATCAGAAAACCCCAAGCTGTCAATTATGTTTCACTCACAGATTTCGAAGAGATCCATTAACTTTAGTGCCAGGCCTTATGATCAGGCTACGGGGCTTACTCTTGAAGAGCATATCAGAATGGAAAGCAATAGAGCTGTTGCTTTGTCAAGGAAGGGGATGAGGTCATCATTATCAATTATCATCACGTCCTCCATCGGTTCTGCTGATCCTCTTTCACGAGCATCTGCCACCAAGCCTTTCTCTGATCGAACTAATTTGGTGACCAATATGTTTGATATTGAGTTTGAAGTGCAATTTCACACTGAGGAGTTTTTGAAATGCCGTGCTGAGATAGAAATCAAGAACAAGTACATTGAACAAGATGAGGTGGAGAGGCGTTTGAAAGAATATGAAGACATACCTGCCATTCAGGATCTGTCTGCTTCCAATCAGATGAATACCAGTCCTGCTCTGAGGTGAGTCACATTCACATTGTGTTTTTGATTTGATCCCAACTTCTCTCAACCTCCATCATTCAATTGCATGAACTGATGGTGATACCACCACTTTTTAGGTTTGATAAAGGCCATGAAGAGACTAAGATGGCTGCTTTCTTCCATGATGGCTTTGGATACTTTTTCACCACAAGAACAAAGATGGGTCTATCTATCGTGAATGTAAATGCCATCGTTCTGAGAAGTGTAATGCACCATTGAAGTGTCTTGTTGATGGATCTATTATTGCAAGTGGAGTGCATGGTCCTGGATGCTTCCGCAAAAATGGTAAAAATGTTGTAGCTCATGCATCCGGAGAAGATGCTTCTGATATGATGCATCAGTGGGTGGAGGAATGCTGGCTTTCCCAGGAGCATAGCCATGACTCAGCCAAGAAGGTGTGGAATGATTGTATTGTACATTTTACTGAGATGTTTGGGGACAACTTTGCTGGTATGTCACATGACAGAGTCAGTAATCTTGATCATAATGCTCGTAATAGAGCTCATGGGGGTAACTTCATTGCAAAGGTTGAGGCTCAGTTCTCTGGGAGCACCAATACTGCTTTTCTTCGTGATCATCGGATGTTCTGTGATGTAAAGGGTCCTCAGCGAATGTTCTGCTACTCTACCAAAGAGCTCTTATCATTACTAGAGTACCCTAAGGTATGTCACACCCACACGATGTTTTTGATTTTATTATTATTCCAACTTTTCTCAACTGTCGGGCGCTGTATTTGTTTTCATTGCAATGTTCGAACACTAAAAAGGTGTGTCTCATTTTCCTCTCAAAAATGGTAGTCTTGGATTTTCATTTCGGCCTAAACTTTATTATGGTGTACCATCACTTTTTCGGGTTGAATTCCTGTTTGATGCAACCTTTTCAATTGTACCTGCACCTTTCAAGCAGTGCCTTATTGCAATGGTGTTTGATGTTGCTCTCAAAATCTATGTCCCTGTGGCATGGATTATTATGACTGGCAAGTCAGATGAATGTTACTGGCATGCCTTTAACTGGCTGTGCAATTCTGTAGAATGCATTGAACCCTCCTCCATAGGAGTAGACTTTGAACCAGCTTTCTTCCGCATGATTGGTATTCACTTTCCGGATGCCAAGCTTCTTGGTTGCAAGTTTCATTTCAAGCAGGCGGCAAGAAGAATGATAGTGAAGCTGGGTATTCCTGAAAATGAAACGAAGTTTGCCACGCAGCCTGGTGTGTATGATCTTGTCATGGTGATTGAAGCTGACCAGATCCAGAAGGGCATTGCCAATGTCCGGACAAAAATTATTGGCTTTGTAGAGGAGCAATCATATTCTTTTAAAGAGGAAACAACCACATTTGAGAAGTGGGACCAATTTTGGGAGTATTTTGAAAGGTTTTGGATGCAAGATGAATTCTTTAAGGTATGATCAAATCCACAGTGGTGTTTTTTTTGTTATGGCAATTAACCATAATGGGTCTTTCCTATTTTTTCAGGTGTGGAATGTGTCTAAGCTTCAGTCAGATGATGCACCAGTTCAATTCTCGACATCTTAGCTGGAAATGTCGCCATTTTAGATGTCAGCAACAGTTGGTTTTGAAGACATTTCATCATGTCTTCCCGACACAACGGCCCGACACGGCCAACGTGTCGGCGACATCATGTGATGTCGGGTTCTTTTTTTCTGTGTCGTATGTCGT
>JALLPB010000961.1:0-11994 GCA_036939975.1 Cyclostephanos tholiformis | reverse complement strand
ATTTTACCATATCGTCATCTACCTTCACATCATCATATTATTATTATTATTATTATTATTATTATTGTCATCATTTTTTATATTTAATTCACCACACCCCACCGCGCGGAGAACGATGCCGACGAAGGACGACGTAATATTCCCATCGTGCGTGAATCGCGACGAGATCGACGAGGTGCTGTACACGCCGGACATGATCCAATCGCGCGTTCGTGACCTCGGCGTCGAGATATCGAATTTCTACGACGATGACTGGAGGGTCAGGTCGACGATGGTGGAGGGGGGGGAGGGGGGGGAGGAGGGGGAGGGGGGGGGAAGGATCGAGACGCCGACGTCGACGTCGGCATCGACGAATATCATCCTCCCGTCGCCGCCGCCATCGTCGTCGTCGTCGTCGAGACGTCGACTGCCCCTCATCGTGGTGTGCACCCTCAGGGGGGCGGTGCCATTCTTCGCCGATCTAGTTCGCTGTCTGACCGTGGAGGCCGAGTGGGAATTCGTGGCGCTGTCGTCATACGGCGATGGCACGGACTCGTCGGGATGCGTCGAGACGTTGCTCGACATACGCATCGATGTGTCCGACCGTGACGTGCTCATCGTCGAGGACATTCTGGATACCGGACACACGCTGAGGTACTTGATCGATGCCCTGCGTGCGCGCGGGCCGAATTCGGTAAGGACGGCGGTATTGCTTCACAAGACCGAGAGGACGATCGGGTCGTTGGGATTGGTACCTGAATTCGTGGGATACGTCATACCGAACGCGTTCGTGGTCGGGTACGGTCTGGATTACGCCCAGAGATATCGGTGCCTGCCCTGGATAGGCGTCTTGGCTCCGTGGGTATATAACGGTTGAAGGATAATGGCGATGACGACGATGACGCACCACGTTCGATGGTCTCGAAATCATGATATGATGATCGGCATTTGTGCGTATGCTTCTCCTACTTGGGAATCTTGTTGTTCGGATGCTTTGTCCGATACCTATGTAACAATATCAAATCTAAGTAATATATCTAAAAGTGCGTCGCTGCCCGGTCATTGAGAGGGCTCGTCATTTTGCCCCCGAACGGAACAATCAGTTTTTCTCCGGGCCCATTTGAGATCTTTACATGCCATCGCGCGCCCATCGGTATTTCAACTCGCTCCTCGACGACGGTGGCGGTGGCGGTGGCGGCAGCCTCGATCACATTCTTGTCGGCACATGAACTTCGACGTTGCTTCCTGAACGGCGGGAACATCACACCGCCGTTACGATCGTACTGCTCGTAGCGGGTAGCATGATAACGAGAGGCAATCGCGTGCCGTTGTTGGGGCGAAGAGTAAAATGATAAGAAGACTAGTCATGACATTGGGTTCACCTCCTGATGGATGCATTGATCATAAGGTCATTCTTTTTGTTGCTGGTGATTGATTCCCATGTTGGCGATGTTGTTGTACTTGGTCAAGCATCCAAGCGTGATTGACCTCCGGCTCATTCCTGAGGACACATATCTCGTGCTCAAACTTGATTCTAGAAAAATTGGCCAGCGCAAGCTCCTGCCACAGCTGATCCAGCTCAATGTCATCTTGACTCTAATATGTGTATCGGCCAGGGTATTTGTCTTAACAATCTTGCCCAGTCAATTGATACTATCATTGATCTCTTGCTCTTGACATTCCTTGTCCCATCAATTGTGAAGATCTGAGGAGGGCCCCGAACACTACTTCCGCCTCCTCCTTGCTCACAATCTGCCTCCTCCCCAAGCTCTGTCATCTTCTCCCTTCTCCCTCCTCTCCTTGGTGGCCTTGTGCTCATTGAGGTATATTGCAAGCCTCTTTGCCTCGTTCATCAATACTTTTACCTCCTCATATGTCAATTCAAGCCACAAGGCCTTGGCCCTTACTGTTAACTCTCTTATTGTTTTTTTTCACAAATAATTCCACAAACTAGCAATGAGACAGCAATGGAATTTCCTCGTGCCACCTGCACAGTGGGGTAAGGCAAGATAGATGCACTGTCAAACATCGAGGGAGAGTGTCATGATGTCCAGGTTAGGATCACAATGCTTCATCCTGAATGCTGCTTTGTTGCCATGAAACCCCTAGCCATGAGAATGGAGGGGGAGCTGTCTCTTGAGCATGAAATAAATTATGTTGTAGTTGTTTTATTTCTTTGTTCCTTTCCAGTTGCCAAGATGATAATGATGGAACATCAAATATCATCTTTCTATGTCTTGTAGCTAGATCATTCAAGGGGTATTAGAAGGTGACATATCATTGTTTTTTAAATGTCTTAGTCCGGCCAAATTTTACACCTATTCCTAGCTATGTTGAGAAGGAAGCAATAAACATATTATATTGGTTCCTGCATATGTCTAGAATTCAATTTTTTCAGCTGCATTTTCTGTTGGATATAAAGCATAATTGTTTCTCACAATTTTTAAGTGAGAAACAATTATGCTTTGCACCTATTCACAAACTAATAATGATGGTGTGTTTGCTCTTCTTACTACTTCACTTTTGACACTTGTTTTTTCTAAGTATTTATTTTTACTGTCTAAAATTATATTTATTGCAACTATGATACCTGTGGGTATGATACTAACCTAAGAACGCAACCTACCCCCAAAACACAGCAATCATGGCACCACCCTCTCCAACTCAAATCATGCTGAAATGAGCAATGGTAAAAAATATTAAATATTGGTGGATAGCTATCATTGATAAATAGCTTAAAAACCTCACCTTTTGTCCATGATTATGCTTCACCACTGCCTGTAGAAAATAGTAGAGAAAATAATGGAAAATTAGTTGCATCAATAAAATTTGCATTGCTGTATTGCAATGATCAATATCTATTGCTTAACATATGGCAATCTCACTAAACAGAAAATCTTTTTAAGGAGCAATTCGAATCAATTAAACGAGAAGACCATTTTTTTAAGATATTATCTACCATGTGCATAGGACTACAGAATTCAAAAATATGAAAATAAAAAGATGACCAGAAAATCAAACTTTTCATCCATAATAATATGTTGCTTCAGGTCATTTCTCTCTAGTAAGACATGAGATGATGATGTGAAAAAGATAAGATCAGACATTGGTAGGTAAAATTATTAACAACTTTGATGTACCATATAGCAACAAAAATGGCTCATTTACCCTGAAGGTGATATGGGACATGGTGCTACATCTGATGGCTACTAAACCTCAACCCGGCCACAATAACAACAAAGACTAATACCACACCACATTTGAAGAATACTACTACCACCTTATTAACAATTGTTGTTGGGAGGTATCTAAGGGTTAGCTAAGGGTTGGGAGTTAATTGGGAATTAGCACATGCCGACAATGAAAATCTTTTCAAAAAACTCTGCTGGAAAGGAATTGGTAAATGCTTGTGAGACTCACTCTGCCAAACAATTTTTAACTCTTAGCTAAACCTTAGCTAAACCTTAGATTACAGCTAAATAAGGCAAAAATTGAAGGTGAAGCCATGGTGGAGCATACCCATATCTCATTTGAGTTTGTGTGTCACAGTTGCAAATTTGTGATTCAAGGAAAATCTCTTCCAAAACACTTTGATGGAAAGTATTTGGTGCATGCCTAGTACAAGACTCACTATGCCAACCAATTCCTAACTCTTAGGTAACCCTTAGATTACAGCTAAATAAGGCAACAATTGAAGATGAGGCCATAGTGGAGCATACCTATATCTTATTTGAGTTTGTGTGTCACAGTCTGATTTGGTGTGACGGGGTAATTATGAGGAGAGAGAGAGATTAGTACTTTGACAAAAAATGCCAATGGACAAAAATAGCCTTTCTCATATAAGATATACTATTCCTACAAACTTGTGAGATGTAGTATTCCCACATATGTAAACATGTAAATTTCTGTTTTGCGACCACCCACCACAAATCACACTCCAGTGGTATGGTGCAAGCCAATGTGGGGCAAAAACATTTAAAATATCACTTTTTAAGAGTTTTTTCTGGTGACCGATCCTGTTTTTCACGCTCCTGTTGGCTTCAACAATGCTAGGAAGAAATCAATCATTTAAATGTTATTCTGCTAGTTTAACCCCCTCCAACAAAGTATTCATACAAACTACTTTACTCCTTTTGGTCTCATCAATATGTCACACCCCTAAAGTAAAAATATTGTACTGGCACACCACCACGACCATTGAAATGGCCAGCAAAATATTGCAAGTTTTTGGCAATGTTTTTTCATGTGACCTTGGAGTCAGTCAGTCTATTATGGAGCAAATACTTGCCCAGTGATGATAGCAGCATCCGGTGGCTTCTAGTGAAGCCCTGAACCTCTTCTATTGGGTGATTTGCCTGGTGTTGCACTGGCGCATCTGGAAGGCGATCATAACAAGTAGCAATGAAGGTACATTTCATTGTCATGGATAATTTCACCATTGACCTAAACATACATAATTAACATAGTAATACATAATTTAGACTAATGAAAATCTTCGATAATAATCTTCGCTATTGTTTTAGTCTAATCATATGATATGAGCACCCACAGACAACAATGGAGGCTGTTTTGACAACCACTGCCCTTGGCAGGTGATTGATTTTGTAAAAAATACAGTGGTTGATAGAAATATATTAGTATCTCCTTAATTTTGAGTGTTACTACCATATTTCTTTGACCGATAGCCTCACCCAACCCCTCCTCTGGGTTGCCCACATGTTAGGTTTGCGTGGATTCATTGAATCCTTGCCACTAGAGGGGTACGTGGCTCTGCCACCATTATCGCGTTGTTTGCGGCAGTTTTTGTGTGTTGTGGCCGTTCTTGTGATGTTGCAAGCTCATTATATGTAAAAGTGCCCCACAATGGCTTGCACCATACCACAAAATTTGTGATTTATAACAAGTTTTTGACCCTAGGGACCAGAGAGCAGAGAAGTTCTCATTAAAATAACAATTTGACTGTTTTCACTCCCCCCGCTGTTGATTTCAATCACTGTTATGGGGACTCCCAATTACCAAATTTGCAAAAGCATGTAAGAATTGCTAACATCCACATCAGATGTATAGAATGATTTAAAGTGTGTCCTCGCCGGTGTTGGTGTCGGTGTCAGTGTCAAGAATGTCATCGTTGGTGTGTACTGTAAATATAAATCAGGATAGATCAGGTATGTATATTTGACCCCTTCTCATATCTTTAGTATTAGGCAACATACATACGTGCAATAAGATATGTAGGATTCATTAAAAACTTTCTTGTTAACTAATACACTAATACATAATACACCATGAGACCAATACAACAGGATATCGGTTATGATGTAGTACCCTACATTATGGTTCATCTGACCCATTCTCATACCTTACCATATTATTAGGCAGCTTGTGGAGGAGTTGCATATCTGCCAGGTATATATAAAGATTTAAAGTGTGTTGTCATCTGTGTCAGTGTCACTGTCAGTCTCAGTGTGTACTGTAAATAAATCAGGGTAGGTCAGGTGTGAACATCAGACCCTTTCTCATATATTTATTAGGCAATATACATATGTGCAATAAGATACGTAGCATTCATTAGAAATGTAAATGAAAAAAAGCCTTTTCTCATTAACCATTACACTAATACACAATACACCATGAGACCAATACAACAGGATATTGGTTATGATGATGTAGTACCCTACAATATTGTTCATCTGACCCATTCTCATACCTTACCATAGTATTAAGCAGCTTGTGGAGGAGTTCCATATCTGTTACTGCGTAGCCTGTGGAGCGTCCCCCCATTTTTTTAATCCATCCCTCCCCCCAACATCCCTCACTACCTAGCTATGGTACATGGCAAAGCCCCTATTTTGGCTTGTAGAAACAAAACGATGAAACGGGAAAATTGTAAATGAGTATAAAAATTGCAACAGCATATGAGAATTGTAAAGAGCACATTAATGTTCCATCTTGTTTGCATGATTCGTGACTCAACTTACGTAACAAAAGACATAAAATGTAACAACTCCAGTAGTCTCCCAAATCTGCAATGGGTTAAAGCAAATTTACGATTTGTGTTTGCGAGTCAAAAACACCATTGAGATTTGGGTATGCTCCAGTATCAGCACAGCTATCAAAGCTACAAAGCTCAATCGAAGTAATCAACAACTACCAATCACAATGATCACTTAGAATTTACCTATCATCGCCCTAAGAATGCCGCCGGACAGCCACCACAACTTCACCCAAAACACTCATCAAATAATGTTGAATTGACTCACAATGCTAGCATAGCAGCAGCTATAAATCATCACATCTACAAGACTTTGACCTACCAATAGCCAGTTTCATTGACCTCGTAGCAAGATTCCCACCCCACCACTCACAACTGGACCAAAAATTATCTTGGGCTATTATTTGGCATTGCTTTAAGGAAAAGAAGACCCTAAAAGAAACGTTTAATGCATATGTACTTAGCGGAAGCTTTTGGTTCTCACTCCAAAATGGGGAGAATTCGACTTTCTGAAATCCTGCAACAATCGAGCTTGCAAGAATTAAAGAATTTGTCAATCTTATGAAACAAATGACAATTATTTAACATAGCAGTCAAGAAATGAAGGATCCAACTCAACGAAGATGTTGTCCCCCCGATCTTTTTCACACGGCGCCGAACCCTGCACCTGTCAAGTAGCTTATGGCATGGGATATTGATCCAAGGTAGCATTAGCACAGTTTTTGACACGCTTCTTCTGCAGCTTTCTTTTTTGTTTCTTGATATGAATATTAGTCGTTTCCTGTTTCCCTCTCTCTATGATATCCTTTTCGATTTGCTTTTGCTCCTCTATCAAGTCAAGCAGTTCTCTGTCCTTTCTCTCCTGCTCTTGAATTTCTCCGATGGATGCAGCTCTTTCGCGCTGTTGAACAAACCACTGATTACCTTCTATGCGGCTCATGTGATCTTCATTGGATCGAATAAATTCCTCTTCCTTCTGAATAGCGGCGAAACTTTTCACAGTACGATGCGGTCGCAAGGTGCAATCTGGCTTCACACCCCAGCCTACCGCACTGCCACTTTTCGTTTTCCCCGCAGACAACCATTTGTCCATGTTACTCTCAGGGCTTCCTGCGATATCAATGGTCTTCTGATTCCCACTTTTCTTGATGAATGCACTCAACGGCAAAGATTGCACAGAACCAGTGACTGGAGAATATATCTTTTGGCTGTGATCTACTGTCGGTCGGGCTTGTGTATGATATATGGTTGTGGAAGCCCTTGATAAAGTAGGTCGTTTGGAGCTGACGGGACTTGAAATCAATTTATTTGTCGGTGCAGTAACCTTCAATGACCGCTGCTGCTCCTCAGTCAAAATATCATGAAAAGATTTCGATCTAATATTCGTACCCGATGGCTTGAGGGAAGTTACGGCGTTGCTAGCCCAGGCAGTCGTCGTGTTATTCACCAACGACCTGTTGCACGTTTTCATCCTTTGATCCGTTGATACTGCGAAGTTATCACCTCCATTATCACTAAAACTCTTTTCAATCAATTGCATACGCTTCTTCTCCATCATGGTCTCCGCGACTATCTTCTCTTCATTAGCTTTGAGATGAGCTAAGCGATTACGATGCTTTCTCCCATTCATATGCAGCGAAAGACTATCGCAGTCAGGACACAACACATTGCATACCTCACATCGAAATTTGGGGGTATCATTAGTGATACGGGTTGACTTTATATCTGTCACTCGCTTCTCTGTGAGTAGGTTTAGCGGTAACTGCGATTGGGCATTGTTAATTGCCTTCAAACACGAAAGTCCAGCAGACTCATTGTTGCTGGATGTTGCCATTTTCTTCAAAGAAATATTCAACGGAACGCATTTTTGTTCGCAATCATCATTTTTGGAACCATCCTGCTCTCTGGACACACTTGCAGTAGAACGATGTTTATCTTCTCCGATCAATGTTCTCTTGGCCTTCTTGCATTGATGCATGATCATACCGGCACATTTCTTAAGCATAGCACAACTATCACCAGTATTAGAATTGGCAATATGATAGAAAAAAGGATGGAACGATCCATCGGGCTCGAAATCGATGTGAATTTCGCCGGCGAAAGCAAATCTCCAAGTGGATATGAATGTTGTGAAATCATTCTTGTTCCCCACAGCCAAAACACCATCAAGGTTCTTTCGAATGAACTCGTCACAGAATCTCATAAGTGGGGCGCAGTTCAATCGCCGTGCAACTATGGCTATTGGGAGGACATTGAACAGGTCAACGTTGCGTGATATCTCGATCGCAGCACATTCTTGAAGCGACAACGGCTCGAAAGTACACGTTGATAAATCAAGACAGGTCGAAGCAGCTGCAGGCAACCGGGGGAAGGACGTCGCCATCAACAATACCGTATGTTCCTTCGCGGCAGCAACACCCACGGCCCGGTGAACCCTCTTGACCTTCTTTGGAATTTCGAGATACTTCACACCTTTGTGGCCTAACACGTCATTACCTACGGAAGTCCCCCATGTAAATAAATGACCGTCGCTGGTTACCACTGCAGTGTGACTTTCCGATGCCGATACTGCGACGGCCTTGCCGCCGCCATTTTCAGGAAGCAAGCCAACGACAAGCTGCGGCGAGGAAATCATCGACGAAGCGGTGGAGATACCTACATTAAGTCCGCCAATTTTTTTACTCTTTGTCCTCCTGCCTTCGGACGTAGCCCACTCCGAGTCGTCTTGTTTCACGCGTGGTCCAGCGGCAGCGGGACTCTTTTCTATGCCGAGGCAATCTCGTTGCAACCCCCAGGTATACACCGCGCCATCAACCATAATTGCCACATTGTGATACTTTGCACATGCAATGGCAGTGGGATTTATAATAGCACGCCGAGGGCTATTACCACCGCTAGCTTCAGTGGGCGGAAATACAACCCGCATGACAGAATGGTTGCCGTGTCCCCATCCAAAAACGGAGTTCACCGGTAGAGCTGTCACCGATGACGAGGCCCGACCGCCTCCCTTGGGCATGGTCGGCGGCATGGTCAGCACGAGTGTGGAAAATTCGGCGGCAGCGATGGCGATGGCCAGCCTACGAGGTCGTGCAGACCACAGTCCTTCGACGCGTTGAGGACGATGGTTGCATCGGCTACCGCTTGACTGCACAGTAATGACCGAGCGAGGGTGAACGTGAGAAAGTGCCACGATACTTTAATTAGCGGCCCAATGGGCAGTGATAAGGTACGAGTTGCCGGCAAGTGCCAGGCACCATGAACTCGTTTCACTCACCGAGGAAGAGATGGCACCGACATCGCCGTTATTGCAGTAAATTCCCAGTTGTCCGCTACGATTGTCTCCCCAGCAATAGACCTCACCCATTCTTGTCAACGCCACACTATGTCGATCTCCAGCGGCGACAGCCACGACGAACGACTGCCTGAACCCACCCCCCCCCTCGACTCGACGGGGGGACAAACGACCGGTCGCGACGGCGTCCACGTCCCGATCCGCGCCGCCCGGCAGGTGGCCCAATTGTCCGAAGCCGTTGGATCCCCAGGAGAAAATTTCACCGTCCTCGGTGCAACACAGGGAGTGATCCACCGCCGCGGCGATTCCCGTCACGACCCTCCGCGACAGCTGTCCTAGCACGCGTACGGGCAGGTTTCGATTGCGAGCATCGCCGACGCCGAGTCGTCCGGACTTGCCGTACCCGAAGGCGAAAAGACGGCCCGATCGAGTGAGCACGAGGGTGTGGTGCGTCGAGGCCGCCACGGCGATCGCGGGAGAGTCGACGTCATTGTCCAGTCGCGCATCGATCGACGACGTAGTGGTGGTCGTCGTCGGAGAGGTAGTCGAGGACGTCCATTTCCTACGCAGCTCGCCGACACCGAACAATTCCACCCGTCTCGGCTTATGACAGCCTTGGGACGATCCCTTCGTCGTCAGTCCGCCCGCCCCCCCCCCTCCCCTGACGCCCGGCACTCCCATGGCGCAGTGATCAACACGGCCGAAGGTAAGGACCTCGCATCCGTAATCGTCCTCCGTCGTCGATCTGTTCCTCCGCATTCCGTCTCTTCCCCGTTGACGTCGGTTATCACGGGGATCGACGAGATATCGGTCGTCCACCCCACCTCCCTCGCGATCGACCTCCTCTTCCCCGGCGGGCAAGTCGAAATCGAAATCATCGCGATCGTTCATTCCCGGCGGCTCACGATCGGCGACGTCGAGGAGGTCGTCGTAATTCCGTCCCCCCCCTCCCCGCACGGCATCGTCATCATCGTCGTCGCCGTCGCTCCCGTCCTCGACGATGTCGATCCCGATGCCCCCGAACGACGACGACGACGACGACCGTACTCCCACCGAAGACGCCGACGAATGCGAAGACGAGTACGACGACATTGACAGGGACGTGCGACAACGTCCGAGGTCGCCCTCGGACGTCCTCCCGAGGAGTGATAACGGCGTCAATCCCTCGTGATCCGTCGATTTCGCCATTTGTTCAAGAAGCGACGTCGACGGAGTTGGCGACGACGATGACGCTCCCCCCCCCCCCCCGGCCATCGTCGTCGCGCGCGCGAATACGCCTCCGTCGCGATCGTCGCGATCGTCGACGTCGTTCAGCGTTTGGAGGGGATGTGCGACGGCAACCGAGGCAGACGACGACGGCGACGACGTGGGCGTCCTCGTATCGCACGACGACGACGTCGACGTCGACGTGGTCTCGTTGCCGTATCCGAGCAATATCAAAATCGTCATCAGGTCACGATTGAAAACTGCGCGATGGAGGGGTGTGTACCCGCTCTCGCCATCCCCCGATAGGAGGAGACGATTCAGCAGCGACGATCGTCGAGTGATATCCGCGCCTACGTTTCCGACGATTCCACCGCCGCCGCGCATCATCCCCCCTCCCCCCCCAGTCGAAGTAGTAGTAGTGGTAGTAGTAGTGGTAGTCGTGGTGGTAGTCGTGGTGGTAGTCGTAGTCGTCGAGCGGCGCATTCGACGACCAACGTCCACCTCGCGCGCCCGGGAGCGGATGGCATCCAAGAGTCGCAGGGCATCGTCTCGCCCACTGCGCGATATGGCATCGTCGTCGACGTCGTTCGCAAGCGTCGTCGTCGTCGTCGTCATCGTCGTAGACCGTGCCCGTGCCCGTCCGGTCTTTCCCCCCGACGCCGAATGTACGAGTCGATGGAAGGGAGATGGCAGGGGGGAGACGTCGTATATTATGATCCCCCCTTCCCCCCCAGCCCTCCCCCATTCATCCCCATTTCCGCGCATGACGTAGCCCTCGATGAGCGCGGCGATCGCGTCGAGGCGATCGTCGTCGGGCAGAAGACGCGCCGACGACGACGACGACGACGACGACGAGCCGGTGGTCGCACGATCATCGGCATGGGAGGATGACACGACGGATTCGGGAGGGGACGGGGTGGGGGTAAGGACGGGCGCGGACGACGCGTTGTTCGCGGTCGGTGGAGGCGGACCGACGAGGCTCGACGAGCGATGCTTGCGTCCCATGTCGTTTTTTTTTTAATGTGTAATATGATATTATTGTAAAATAATGATGGATATTAATAATATTTCAACCACGCACCCTCCCCTTTCCTCTCCTCCGCGCGTTTCACACACACTCGCCTCGCGGGGTCTCTCTCACTATCCAGTCTCTGTCTAGGGACACCTGAATAATGAGGAATGAGAAAGTACTATCTACCAAGGTAGATTCTTCTCTTCCTCGGTGGTATCATACCCACTAGGTGGCCAGTGCTACCGTCGTCGTTATCACTGATGTATTTGCCTATACGAATCTTTCGAATGTGTGAGGTAAATAATAATATTATCGCAGGAATGTGTTACGTTGTCAAGAGGAGTCCTTGCCATGCCACCCAGCGCGTCTTCGCTGGCGGTGAGATGTGAGATACATCTACAAAATCTTTCGAATGTTGGGCGGGCCGGGGTGTACCATATATAATGGGTGCCTGCCGTAATTCTTTTTTTGTTTTTGTTAGCGATGGAATAAATTTGGATTCGCTGAAAATCT
>JALLPB010000960.1:0-12004 GCA_036939975.1 Cyclostephanos tholiformis | reverse complement strand
TGTGATGCGGTGTGCCAGCCGTGTACCACAGCAAAAAGGGTAACGGGGTCTTCCTCGGGAGAGTCAAGGATGAGACGGTCGAGATCGTGGATGTGGTCAGGTGGGCAGGCAAGGTAGAGTGAAGCATATCGTCCTGTGCGCAAATGATGGAATGGGCCGAGAGCGGTGGTGGCGCGTGTGTGTGACGTTGAGGTGATGAATGTGATACATCGGTCGCGATGTAAAATGGCGTTCTCCTGAGTAATATAGATATTGGGGCAAAGATTGCAGCAGCGGTGCCATCCAATGGAGAGTAGTTGCGATGTGTCCAGTGTTGCGAAGAGGTCGCGGTGGAGGCATATTGCGTGTGCTTCCGCTGCGTCGATGCCATGTAGTGTGTCCGGGTAGATGTCACGTCTGTTGTTATGAAATGTGCAAGATGTGATTTGGCAGTATCGGGGTGCAGAAGGAAGAGGTGTGAGGTCGATGTCGTTTGGTGTGGACGGGGGTGGTATGTTGTCTGTGCGTTGTGCGTATGAGGCCTCAATAGTGTATCTGATGACGTCAATAATAGTGTCGACTAGGGCGAGGTTGAGGCAAGTGAGGATTGCATGTTTTTCGACAATGTTGTAGATGGACGGATATCCGCGAAATTGTAGTGAAGGGAGGTAGGCGTCATCGGGGACCAAACGTGCCTCTAGGGCTGGGAGTAGGATGTCTAAAATGTCTGATTCGGTGGTGTTCATAGTGACGTTGAATGTCACAAAGGTATGTGACCGAGTTGTCTCGTGTGTTGTTGTGGAGAGTTGGCTATCATGTCGAGACCGTTTCTTGGGTGCGGTGGTAATGTGGAGGCGTGCGGAGTCTTGAGAGAGTCCTTCTATGTCATTGTCATTATCGTTAGCAAGTAGGTCAACGCTTGACGGAGACGAGGAGTCATCGTCATCGTCTGCGTTGGTCTTGTGTTGTGATGTGTGTGTATGATTTCCTGTCGACATCGTAGTGCTGTGTCCTCCGAGTGATCTGTCGTGCATGCTCGCATCGTCGTAATGAGAGGGGGGGTTGTTGACATGCTGTTGTGTACCAAACACGGGCAGTGGAGGTGTGGGGGGGGAAGGGACGTGTTCCTGGGGGGTGTTTGTTAATTTTGATGTAATCCAACGTGCGGAAGGTGGATCGTGGTCAGCGAGGAATGTGAAACCATCGATGGGTGTGCATAAGAGGGTACGCATGCGTTGTGAACATGCGTCACGGAGGAGGCGGACTTGTGGGGAAAGGTCGGTGTAGTGTAGTATTGCACGGACGGAGTGTGCAGGTGGGATGAAGTTGAGGCCTTCAATTTCTTGGAATCGTCGGCATGGATTGTTGAGATTGGTTGACTCTGCTGGGCAGTTCTCGTTCATAAACGTGGCTTCATCGGGGGTTGTGATGTGAGTGTAGTACGAAGTGTAGTATGTCCAAGCATCCTGGTATGTCTGAAAAGACTTGTGATGGCTGTGTGGGACGTGTGTGATGAGCATCCTAATCCCGTCGTTGTCAAAATTCATTGAGTATATGTTGCATGTTGCAAGGCCGCCGATGCCGTTGATGATGACGTAAAACTTGTGGGAAGGTGTTGTGGCATTCAGTCTGAGGGAGCTGTTGGCCTGTACGCGATAGAGCGCGCCGCTACGGTCTTGTGCTGCAGTGGGTAGTCGTGAGGATCCGCGTCCACGTCCGCGTGGTGTTGTTTGTAGTGGGGCGGACAATGTTCGGAGGGACTGGGGTGGGTGTGGTAGTGTCGGAGGGGGTCCTGGGGTGAGGTTGATGACGTTCGAAGTAGCCTCGATGATGCGAGAAGTGACATTGTCAGGGCGTAGGAAAGACGTGTTGCGTGAGGAAGTGAATAGAGCAGTGAGTCGTAAGTCTGTAATGCCTTGGGAGAAGTCGGGGAGGAAACCCTTGCAATCGGCGAGTGATCCTGCTGCTTGGAGCAGGTAGCCAGGTTTTAACAGGGCGTTTTGGTGGATGCGGATGTTGCGAACTATTTTGAAACGGGAGGAGTCGTGGATGGGGTTGTGTCGTATGCTGATGTCATGAGCGAGACGGAGTGTGTCTGGTATCGTCGAAGGCTTGGAGTGTAGGGCAATCGAGATACCATTCGAAGGAGGTCCGCAGATATGGAGTCTCCATTTGTGTGTAATGCAGATGTGGAAAATGGCGTCGTGGAGTAGGTCACATAATGGGTTCGAGTTCGTGAGCACAAGGCCAAGGAGGGGGTAGGGGTGGGCGCCGTCCTTGTCGATGAGTGGGCGGACCGGTGATTGTGTGTTTTTGTTGTGTAGTGTCGGTTTTGTGAATCGTATTTTCTTGACGGAGATGAGCTTGCCTATATCCTGTCGTGTTGTGAATTTTCGAAAGGCGCTGGGGAATGGGTTGTGTGGTGGGAGTGTTGGGTAAATTTCTCGAACGGCTTTAAAAATGAGAAATCCAAGGTATCGTTGGGTGAGGACATTGTCGATTCCGTGTGGTCCGAGAAGGAGGGCGACACTGATCCCATCGATGAGGTAGCGAAATGTTTCATCCATGTCGTTGATGAGGGGAATCGAAACACGGAGATGGGTGGCAATGGGTGGTAGGTGAGGAATAGTGTTGAAGTAATGGGGTCCGTCGAGCCTGCTGTGAAGGCTTCCTTGCAGGATTTCCAACTGGCGGCGTATCGTCATGTGTGATTCATGGGGTAGGGTGTGTGGGTTAGAGGAACGGGGGGATAGGTAAGCATAACTGAAGTAGATGCTCCCTTGTCGTGTTGGGATAGCTGTGTCGAAGCTGAGGATTGCGACGCGATCGACGACGAAGGTGAGGCCCAGTGATGCAATGATGGCGTCAAGGACTGGTTCAAGGGCGGATGTTGTGGGGCTTTGGTCGCAGGAGTCGGAGGCAACGATTGCAATTTTGACAACGATGCATTTCCGAGTGATTGTCTCACGAGTCCACATACGACCCTCAGCGTGGCGTGCTGCGAGTGTTTCGTGGTCGGTGGTATGTGTGTCTTGTTGGTCGATGAGTGCAGATAAGTATGTCGAGTGGACTGGGGTGGCGGCGGTACCTGATGTGGCAGGGATGTAATCACTTTGTGATAGTGGAATTTCTTCGTCTTCGTTACCAGGTACATCAATGTCAGGGGGGAGGAGTGTGATTGGGTTGGGTGAAGTGGTTGGTGGGGTATCGATCATTGTGGTTGGTGTAATGTGAGGGAGTGGGGGGGCTGTGTTGGTTGTGGTCGTCTGCGGGTGTCTGCCATGTGGCTTAACGAGTATCCATGGGGAAGGTGTGCGAGGTGTGGGATGTGATGCGTGGGGTACTGGAGTGTGGGATGGAGAGAGAGGAGTCGGAAATGTTGGATGTTGGGTCGTGCACAGTGGTGGGGTAGGTGTGGGGGTGGCGTTGGTAGGTGCGTTCGTAGGGATGGGCGGGGTGGGAAGTGGAGGTGTAGAGGGGTGTGTGACGGGCTGGGGGAGTGTAATGGCCGTATGAGTGGTCCATGTGGGCGTGGGTTTGGTCGTAGGTGTGGATGGAGGGTGGTAGTTGCGAATGAGCTCCATGAACGAATTCGCAAACTCCTGGTTTGAGGTGAAAATGTGATTGAAGAGGGCGGATGGGTCGTGGGGCAGTGGAGCAATGGATGGGGGTGAGGTGTGTGGAGTGGCGTGATGATGTGTAGGTAGTGTGTGATTTATGTTGGTATGGGGCAAGGGATTGGTAGGAGTGGAGGCATTGGGGGGAGGTGTGGAATCACCATGTGTCGGTCGAATGTGTGTGTTGTATGTTTGTTTGGTTGGGGTAGTATGTGTGCGATGGGTAGTTGGGACTGTGCGCGCTGCTGGTGGTGTGGTCGTCGTACCCACACCTCAACTACTACCGGCTTGACGATTATCCTAAAAAAAAATTGATTTTTCCGGAATCTTCCCATCAATCTCGGGGAACTTCACTAATTGGGAGTCCTCTCGAAAATTATTTTCATTTTATGAAGTTGTTCCCTTCTCTATCCATCCAAAAGGGACACTCTTTGGAGATTGGTAGAGATAAGCGATGGATATCCCAGCATTCGGGTCGGCGTTCGGGAGGGAACTTACCCATCACTCCACTAAGCAACGATGGAGAATCGGACATGATGAGAACACCCGTCACTCCAACGATTCCACCGATAATGCGAGGCTACTTTACATCTATTTCTTCGTCCTTGCAAAAATTACAACACAAACACATTTTTAATCGTATCCCAAGTAACGATACACGAAGGCATCATTCAGAGATTACCATCGTCCAATATAAAATGTACAAAACAAAAGATTCGAATTTCTCCCAACAATCATCGGAAGCCATCGATTGGCATCGCGGCCGGACCTCCTCATACTCGTATTTCTCCTTTCTCCGCAAGCGTTAATTTCAGAGCTCCCACCGTCATCTGGGGGATCTTCGATCTATACCCAATAACCCCCCCCCCACCCACCTTTCCATTCGATATCTCCATTCTTACTATCCCCGAGACTCAATTCGACATGCATAACCTTCCATACTCCCCCCCCCCCCCACCCACCCCCCATCGCTTTCCGCCCCGTAATTATGCGTTGGGGTGGGGTGGGGTTTCATTTTTCGATGCCTTCGTCATCGATCATCCCCATCCCCCCGGCGGCGGCGGCGGCGACGGCGACGGCGACATGTTTGCGTTCCTCCTCCCTCACCTCGTCCTCGACCTGACGCGCGCTGTACTTGCAATTGAACAAGAGATCGCACGAGCCGACGGTCGCGGATACGATGTTCTCCCACGGCAATTTCGTCACGTGGGCGAATAGGGGATGTTGCGATAATAATACCAATTTGCCCCGTCGGGGGGGTGGGGGGGGTGGGAGGGGGAGGACGCCGCGCGCGTCGTCGTCGTCATCGTCGTGGGCATCGGCCGAGGAGGAGGGGGCGACGGCGGCGGCTGGGGGGGTAGAAGTCGCGACAATCGCCACGTCGTCGTCCTTTTCGTCGTCGTTTTCGTCGTCGTTTCCCTCGTCGTACGCTTCCGGTGGCATCCGAACGATGGAGGCGTCCTCCGCGGTCGAATGCGACGCGTCGACGACGTCGTCGTCATCCTCCCCGCGACGACCGGGCGCGAATGTAGTGACGTCCCGTCCGCGATCGTTGGCGTAATCGTTCTTTCCGCTCACGTCGTCGTTGACCGTCGTCGTCGTCGTCGTCGTCTTCGTCGCGGTGGACGTTCCGTGCTCGGCGACGTTCGAATCGAGGTCCACCACGACTAGATCGCAATCCGTCGTCGTCGTCATTCTTCCGTCGTCGTCGTCGTCGTCATCGTCACGAATTTCGATGTCGTGAATCTCATCCCACCCGAGGCGACCATCCTCGGACGTGGGGGAGGACGTCGGTACGTCGTCGACGTCATTTTCGTCCTCGTCGCTGGGGCGGTCGTCGCGAGTAGAGCGACACACTACGTCGCGATCGAGGGACATGGTTGGAATATATTATATATGATATATTATATATAGTAGGTAGGTAGTAACACGAGGACGACGCGTCCAAGATCCCACACGCGCTCCCGAGCCCCCCCGGTCCGGCCAACCAAATTGCCTCTTAGGTTCGATCGGATATTCTTATATAATAATTATATTACTTGACGACATCCCGAGCACATGGTGGGATTAGAAGATAGAGAATACTAATATTATGGGTCGACGGTATGTAAGGAAAAGAAGAGAAAAAAGTGAACAATTCTTTCTTTTTCTCCCTGCCTCGCGCAATGTGATGTGTGTCGTGGTTATCCAGTGCGTGGCGGGAAAGGCTCTCTTGTAAAAATTTTATTTGCTCTTTTGATATCGTACATCATGAATATGTACCTACCTAGAGAGTATCGTACCTACATTGGTGGTGCATGCAATAAAATAATAATCATCATGATCAAAAACGGATGAAATACTTTTAAGCCAAAAACGCAATGAAACCCTCGACATCGCCAACAACGCCCCCCCCCCCCCCCCCCCCCTCCTCCTCCTCCTCCTCGTCGACCCCATCGCCACCGCGTCGGCCTCATCATCGTCCGCCGTCGTCCACCACCTCCTCCTCCTCCCCATCCCCCCCCCCGTCCCTCGATGCCATCCCCGACGTCATCGTGGACCTATCCACCTTAATCTGCATCGGCGGATGTCCGGAATGCGGATCGATTGCGGATTGCGTGCGCGTGGGGGATGCCGATGCCGCGAGCACTGCGATGCATCGCCAACGACGAAGTCTGGAACAACCGCCGGATAAGCGAAGGCGGGGGCAACGGCAACGGCGGCCGCGGCGGGCGGTGTGGTTCTCGTGCAACTCATGTTCGAGGCTCTTCGATGCGGGGGACGACGACGGACGACGGCCGAAACGGGGGAGGGCGGCCGAGGATACGACGACGAACACGAACACGACGACGACGACGACGACGACGGTGGGGACGATGACGTACGAAGACGACGTGGATATAACGAGGATGACTCCGAATTCGGATGGTCGTGCTTCGTGCTACGATTGGAAGAGGAGGTTACAAACCATGACACGCGATGCGTATGCCGAAATAATAAGGAAGGAGATGATATCCGATCGCGAGAGGTTCGATGAGGAGGTACGCGATATAAGGCGTAAAATACAGGAGGAGAGGCGTATTGTATTCGAGTTGCTAAAGTTGCCGTTGGAGGAGGACGATCATTGCGATTATTGCGACGACGGGGGGGGAGGAGGAGGGGATGGACAGGATGGTCGTCCTTCGACCACCGCTGCCTTGACGATACAGGAGACGAAGGAGAAGACGACGACGGCGACGACGACTAATAGGGATGGAGGGGAATTTAACCACAATGCGAATGATAAGGATCCGTTCATGGAATCCATACTCCTTCTGCGACGTGAAACACCGAAATTGGAAGCGGCGGTGACGAAGCTTATGCTGCATTGCAGTCGTGGCCGCACGCCGACGGGGGACTCGTCCGCGATTGTCGACGTCGTGAACGATGGATCGCGGATGGATCATTTCGAACTTTCGTCGAGCGCGGATGCCGGTGGTGGCGGCGGCGATGGGGAGGAGTTTCGATTGGCGAGCAGGGTGAGGCAGGCTGGGGGGGAGATGATCGAGATTTACGAGAAATGCACACGACCATCAAAGTATGGGGGGAAGGAGGGGGTGAGCGAATGATCAATGAGGCATTTTGAGATTTTCGGTTTTTACATTTTCGTACATGGAGAGAGTGAATAGCTATCCGACAAAATCCTGTTGCGCTTGCTGCTAGGATACTAATTGAAGTGCGACTGGTTTGATAACAACGGTCATTCTTTCAGTGCTACCTCTAATTTGACGACTAACATTCTTAACAAGGCGTTGTACAAGCCCAACTAAAGTTTTGGAATTGAGCCCAGAAAGATTTCTTCAACCTCTTCTTCTTCCTCATCGTTATCATTGAGCCCTATTACCGCCCCAAACGAGTCAAATAATGCTCCTACTGGAATACTGTACAGTGCTATACCAGCGATGCAAAGGAACATGCAAACTAACTTCCCTCGCCAAGTGAAATCTACATTTTGAGGACACAGTGTGAGGGCAATTATTTTCATCGCGATTGACAAGTGAAGAAAAGGAAGCACGCTCACCAACAACCCCCCATTCCCCACCGAGAAACACAGCAACATAATACATAGTGTCGGGCATGTTGGCAAAAGCGGACTGGCTACACATATCAGGATAAAAGGCATTACACGCAGCTGTGGATTCAAAGTCGAAACATCCAGGCTCCTTCTCCGTTCCCAGAAGCGGGACAGATGCATCACACTCGCGGAAATTCGGGTTGTTCTGTTCGAATATGAAGAACAGGGCCGACGTTCCCACCCAAATGATGATGGCCATCAAGCAAGTTGCTTTTAAGATGTCTTTCGTTGCCCTGAAGACATTGTCGAGCTTGCTAAAGGCAACCAAGAAATCTTCCAGTTGGAGTAGACGAAAAATCCTGAAAATCCTGAAGATTTTGGCCTGGTCTTGCGAGACACTGACACCAGTCGAAACTAACAAAAGTTGGATGTACCACGGTGCTATTGTAATAAGGTCAACAATTCCAAAGAAAGTTCGCGCGTACATCCAAGGGGAGTAGAGAGCATCTCTACTCTTCCTAGCGGAGAACAGTCGAAGCATGTAATCTGGTCAAAAGTTATTGTGAGAGAACTATTCCCATTCGCGAGGGGAAAATTGCATCATAGTTGATATCGTAAGACAAGTTTATCTCACTTACCAATCGTGAAGAATAACACCGACCACGCTTCGAATACGTCAAAGAAATTCCCCGCTGAGTTGCCAACTGCCTTGTCGATTTCAGGGACAGATTCGAGAATGACTGCAAACACATTTGCAATGATCAACGAGAAAAAAAGAGCACGGCCAATCCTTGACAGCTGACTTCTCGAAACCTCCCCTGTAATCTCGTCAACTTTGCCATCCAAAAATTCTTTAATTATAATCTGAAGAGCGTCAACATTAGGCCCAAATGGTGAGGGAGGAGGTGGGCTACCTTCCAATTGCCGATATTGAATATCAAACCAATCGTCACCTGCGTTGAAACTTGTGCCCTTCTCTTTGCTTTTGGTCTTGCTCTCGACAATTTCAGCAAAGCCAGACGCAATAACACCCGAGGGAACAGCCACCACTCCAACGGCAGCTAACACAGCAAAGAACAGTATGACTCTTCCCATGCCGCCGTATTGAACCAGAGGAAAGTCCCCTTGCCGTTGTAAAGACATCAATCGTAAGCTTAAGACAACACAATTTCGTTGTTAATCAATCTAACAATGTCGTACCTGTCAAATGAATACCCGTGAGTGGAAGTGAAGTGAAATAAGAGCTATACCGGTCTGCCATTGAACATCCCTCAACGCAACCATACAGTGGGAGTGGGTCTACCTCCATAGCATGATCATTCCGTTCTGACACATACATCGCGCCAGTAAAAAGAAACCACATCGTCAATGCAGCGTAGCCAGCTACTGCGAGAATCTCCCTCTTCAATCTGACCACGTCGTCTAAAAGAGTTATCGAAGGAACATATTTGTCGAGTTTGAGCAACCTTAGCAGACGAAGCATGCGAAGGTATTCATCGTGAGCGTTTATCCATGAGTTGGGATACGCGTATGCATAGTAGAAGGGCACGATCGCTAGCAAGTCAACGATTGAGTAGAACGAGAAGACGTATTTCAGCCTCGCCATAAGTGCATTGGAGCCTGTGGAAAAATCTGGATCAGCAGCGGCCCCCACAAAACGCAACATGTACTCGATGGTGAAGATAATGACTGCCAACCATTCGATCCCACTTCCAAAATTCTCATACCCTGGAACGGTTTGTACTACTCCAATGATAACAGTCGCGCCAATCAAGAAATAGATAGAAATCTCGAATGTAGTAGCTGCCACGGACCCAACGCCGTTCGCGAACTGGTAGCATAAGTGCTGAAAATCGCCGAAATTCGTTCTATTCGGCACAGGTACATCGGCGGCGGACTCATCGTCCGGTGTTTCTTCGTACTTTCTTGCGATGAGCTCCTCGAATCCAGCACCTAAAATTCCAATCGGGATGCCGAAAATAGCCGTGGCGAAAAGACCTATTATACCTGGGGGGAGAGGGTAGTAGAGAGAAAGTGGTGTGTTATTTCTAGGAATAATCAGCAATAAAAGGCAATGACAAAAAAGGGAACAGACCTTGAAGGACCTTCCCAAAGGCGCTATAGTGTGCTAGAGGACACTCTCCCGTTAGATTAAGGAGGGTAATCCACATGGAATTGGGGATGGTGCTGTAATAGCCCCTCATTTCCTCGTCGGGATTATCCCTCTCCGTGAAGTACAATATCGTCGAGAAGAATATCCATAGCAGTACGGCGCTGAAGCCCGTCACGGACAAGACATCGAGGTTCTCCCGTATTATGTCGTCGAACGTCGTGAACGAGTCGCTGCACTTTTCGAAGTGAAATACCCTCAACAGGAGGAAGAACGCAGGCGCCGGAGAATCGGGCAGTAATATCAGCCCGACGAAATAGGGCACGATCGACAGGACATCGATTATTCGCAAAAACTCCAACGCGTAGTCACCGAGACCGCGGATGCCTCTGAATTTAGGATCCACCCCCACGCTGTACATTAGCAGTGAGTATTCCGCCGTGAACACGACGAATGAAAAGAATTGGAACCGGAATAGGAAAGCGTGAACCCTTCCGTTCGAATCGACGGCCGAATCGACCACGAACGCCACGGCGCATCCGATTATAAGGACGCGTGTGAACATGACGAAGAGGACCGCGAATGGGGAGGACCGGCGGTGCAAGAACTCGTACGCTCGACCACGGAACGTCGAGGAATCGACGATTACGATATTCACCGCCTCCGCCGTCATATCTCCGAAAACGGCATCGCCATAGCCATCGTCGCCCCCACCCTCGCAGCGATCCGGTAGTAGCGCGGCCGTCGTCCCCCTCGCCTCGCGCCTCCTAGCGATCTGATCCTCGAGGCCGCTGGCGAGCACCCCCACCGGAAGTGCGAATACCGCCACCGCGAATACCGCCGTGAACGTGCCCAATAGCCTTCCCATGGGAGAGTGCTGATCGAGCAGGGGGAATTCGCCGAACAGCTCGATCAACGTCCAGTATCCCGACGATATAATCGACCTGTACAGATTCCAGCATACCTCCTCCCTTCCCTCCCCGTCCCCGACGCACCCGGCGGCGGCACAGTCGACCATACCCCATTCGTCAGTGACGCACATGGTCGCATCGACGTCGTCGCATCCCCGTCCGGTGGCGGCGCCACAGTATATCATGTTCGAATTCTCCCTCTCGACGAGGTAAAAAAAGGACGAAAGCTATTTATTTGGGGGGGCGTCGTAAATTTTGGGGCAAAGGTACACATTCCCGGGGCGGGGGATATGAATATTATGTAATGAGGAAAAACGATTCAAGTAAGAGCGAGTTGAAGGGGGGATAAAAGGAGGTATATAATTACTTACCACGCCCCAGATCGTGATGCCCACAAAGAGCGCCGTGCCCAATATCCCACGCTGTCCGTACAGCACGTCGTCGATCATGGTCATGGCCATATCGTACCGACCCTCGACCCTCATCATCCGAAGCAGGCGGAACATCCGCAGGTAATTCGAAGATGCTATGTCGTCGTTCCTAAGTAGGAACGAATCGACGTAAAATGGCAATATACTCGCAAGGTCGACAATCGAATAGAAGGACGGGACGTAGACGAATAATCTCCCGCACGTGCCCGAATATTTCGAATTTTCGATATCCGCGACGTGTAATCTCAATATGTAATCGATCGTGAATACGAACACCACGAATATTTCGACAATTGACGTCGATCCGATGTTTAAGAATTGCAATGCATTGTCGTTGCGATTGCCGAACCATATCGCATCGCATATGTCACCGCATTTCGATGGCAATTTCGAGTGCACGTTATATTCGGGCACGTACAGACTCGATAGCACGAATATGATGACTGATAGTAATATTAGCGTGATGGTGAATTTCTCGTATAGCAGTCCACGGGGCGTACGCGCCTCGAGGAAGAGATGGAGCGCGTGACGACGCCGATCGCCTTCATAATTATCGTCGTCGTGGATGGGGATCGGGACGGACGACGACGACGACGACGACGACGACGACGACGATGATGATCGATGCGTCCTCCACGGCCCTCCATCAAACCTCGGACCGACGAGGAGTGATGTGCCCTCGTATGCCGCCTCCGCGGGCGGAGTCATGACATGCGTCTACCTAGTAGATACCAATGGACGACGAGGCAGCGGCAGTAGGATATTATGATGTGTACGACCTTGTCTCTATTAGTTCCTACGTTGCTTTTGTCAAAATGGGGATTTGTGGAGTAGTTACGCCAATTTTATCTAGCCTAGGCCCGTAACTCCAAGTGTTACGTAAAGCTCATTGGTACTTTTTCCTATCACAAAGGGGGGGGTTC
>JALLPB010000959.1:0-12011 GCA_036939975.1 Cyclostephanos tholiformis | reverse complement strand
AGTTCTAAATTTTGGCACTAAAAAAATTTAGAACAATTTCGGAAGTCACCCAATAATAATAAAAGAATCTGATCAGCCCATTTCACGAGCCATCACTCACCCCACCATAAAAACAACCCAGAGCCCCCGCCCCCCCCCACCTCCCCACCTTGACATAATTGCATCATGACCGAACACAGACCATTCACTCTACCCCCCGGCAACGGCGCGAAGGTATGCGTCGGTGGAGGCGCGGGCTTCATCGGCTCACACATCGCGAAGCGCCTCAAGGAGAACGGGTACAAGGTCACCGTCGTCGATTGGAAGGAGAACGAATTCATGAAGCCGGAGGAATTCTGCGACGAGTTCATACTCGACGATCTTCGCAAGCTCGAGGTGGCCGTGCGCGCATGCAAGGATTGCCTCCAGGTTTACAACCTCGCCGCCGACATGGGCGGGATGGGATTCATATGCTCGAACGAGTCGGTACTTAGCTTCAATAACACGTCGATATCCATGAACATGCTCGAGGCGGCACGTCGGAGCAAGTGTCGCGATTTCTTCTACGCGAGCTCGGCGTGCGTTTACAACGAGGCGAAGCAGGAGGATCCCGAAAATCCCGGCCTCGTCGAGTCCGACGCCTGGCCGGCACGTCCCCAGGATATGTACGGCCTCGAGAAGCTCTACGCCGAGGAGATGGCGCTGGCGTACGGTCGCGACTTCCCATTAAACATACGCATCGCGCGCTTTCACAACATCTACGGCCCCAGGGGCACGTGGAAGGGGGGGAGGGAGAAGGCGCCCGCGGCGTTCTGTCGCAAGGCCATCACGTCCACGGTCGAGTACGAGATATGGGGGGACGGATTGCAAACTCGATCGTTCACGTACATCGACGATTGCGTCGAGGGCGTGCTGAGGCTTACGTTCTCGGATTGCGACGTTCCCATCAACCTCGGATCGACCGAGATGATAAGCATGAATGACTTCGCGGCCGTGGCGCTTTCGTACGAGGATAAGGGACACCTGCCCATCAAGCACATCGACGGTCCCATGGGAGTGCGCGGACGTAACTCGAACAATGTGCTCATCATGGAAAAGCTCGGGTGGGAACCGACGACGAAGATCGTCGATGGATTGCGCAAGACGTACTTTTGGATCAAGGGCGAGATCGAGAGGGAGATCAAGGAGGGTAATACCGCCGACTTCAGCAAGAGCGAGATCGTACAGCAGGTGGAGGATTCTCTATTGCAGCTCGGGAATGAAGAGAGCACCGTTTGATGAGGCAGCGGGGGGGAGGGGGGATGCGTGGGGGGATACACGATCAATATTTATTTTTGGGTCTAATCTGCCCTTGTTTTTGCAATGCACTCGTTACAGTTGTCATTAGTGGTGTTGTTGGGGGAGAGGGGGGGGACGAGAGAAACAGTGTTCACGTTAAAAGATATAGTATTGCGCCCCACATATTTGTACAAACTTCTCTTAAGCACCACAGATGAAAAGAGCTGTTTTTATTTTTCATATTGAGCAATGCAAGGTTTATTTCTTTTGAGTTCATCCTGTGCAGTACATTACAGCATTGTAGTACTAAATTGTCTCATTTTTAGTACATGATGTTCAATTCCCCCGATCCCTGCCCGTACTTGCCCCTACTCCTCCTTGCACCCCACCCCCAGCCCCCTGCTCAATGTGCACTTTGATATAATTAGAAGATAAAAGACAGATGAAAAGGAGCCCTGGATGACCCCGAATCAACCCATGGCGGAGCTTGGAGCTGATTGTGACAAATCCTAGCATCTGGAAATTAGAAGACTTTTATCAACCCAAATGTCCAGTGCACTGAACCTGACTTCAACGTCACTCTGGTTCAAAAAGACATTCTTACTGAGCACAATTTCTCAAAGTCTGCCATGGCAACTGTAGTTATCAACTTGTTGGAGGATGAAGGGCTGGCATCTTTTCCCTATCCTGATTATTCCCCCCAAGGCTGGAATGGCTGTAACCTGGCTCAACATCCACATCAACAGGACAATGAATCCAAGTATCTCCAAATGATGCAAGCATTCATAGGATTACTCTATTGAATGAGAAGTTGGTTACGTCAAGGGAGAGTAGTTGCACTTCTAGTAGTATCACTTAAAATAAAGTAGATTTTAATAGATCCTAATATATTTCTATCAACCTCTGTATTTTTTACAAAATTGATTACCGGCCAAGGACAATTGTTGCTCAAATGGCATCCATTGTATTCGGCAGGTGCCCATATAATACAAATAGACTAAACATATAGTTAAGATTAATATGGTTTGACTTTAGTTTTAATGGACCATAACATGGTCGTTAGCTACGGTAACAGTTATGGTTAATTACAAAATCTTCAATGCCAATCAAGTCCACCTCCATTGCTCACCATTTTGATGGCCTTGTGGACATGCCAGTGCAACACCAAGCGTGTGCAATACTGAGCACATCACCTAATTGCATAGATTCAGGGCTTTGATAGAAGCCCCCAGATGCCGCCATCAGGCAAGTATTCATTACATATTGCCCCAGCGGCCGCCCGGGTTGAATGAAAAATAATGAGCAAAAACTCACCATATTTGCTGGTCAATTGCTTGACCATAGCAATGCGCTGATACCATACCCTCACCCAATAGAGGAGGTCCGGGGTTTTGATTGAAGCCACTGGATGCCACCATTGGGCAAGTATTGTGGCTGCTAGCATCATTTGGACACGCATACACCTTTTGTTTTTGTTTTTTTCATCATCAACTAATTGAAAAAGTGCCTCAGAGGAAGTTAAGACTCCATTTAACAATAGGAGTGTGACATATAGATGAAATTGGACTGAGTTTACTAAGATCACTGAATATTTTGTTGGGGGGGGGGGTTAAACTAGCATGTTATTTTTTAAACAATTGATTTCTATTAAGCATTGTTTTACCTAGAAGCTAGAAGTAGCGAGTACGTGCATTTTTGGACAACAAAAAACTCCTGAAATGTTATGTTTACGAGTTTTTGGCCAACATTGGCATGCACCATACTTGTTGCACAGCTGTAGTTGGGCAAGCAGGGTGTGCATGCCTGAGCCAGTTTTAGACAAAGTTAATCTATTTTTCATATTAAGAATGCTCCTGGGTTTCATTTACCAGAGTTTTGTGACAACAATTCAGATTGCTTAACACTAAAATTATATTTGTTCTTTGTGTACAATTGATTGATTGGATGTATGTGTTTTCTGGTGCCACACCAGCAGAATTCTGCTGGTGTGAGTGTGTTTGCTGGTGTTGATTTTTGCAACATAGAGATGATAAAATTCCAAAACAGCTCACTATGGTAATGGCATGTAAATTACAAATTAGAGTCACATTTAGTAATCCATATAATGAGAATGAAGGAAGAGGGATGACATGATAGAGACAGAGGCCAAGATTTGAGGAGTGTGGAGAACCAAGATGAGTGGATAGGGGGCAATAAGACAAGAGATTATTTAGATAAGAGGAAGTGGAGGATGCACGAGATGGCTGGAAAAGGCATAACATGCCCTAGGTTACATACAGTAGGTTTTAATTTTTACTTGCTATTACATTGTGATAAGTAAAATAAAATTGCTGCTGTTTGTGACAAACCAGCAGACACCCACACACCAGAAAATAATGCTTGTGTGACACCAGAAAATACTGTCACCCCACTTGATTGAAAATTTAATAAGTCAAGAAACGTTCACTCATCATCAGTACCTATCATAGCCAGCTAGCGCAATACCAAATACCACCATGTATCTCCCATATCTTGAAGGGATGCGAAAATTGTCTCAAAATTAAATTTGTCTCAAGGACTGGCAATGTGATTGTTCCTAGATGTTTACTTCAGAATAGACCAAGGCCGGTTTTGTTATCCATCGGCCTGCAGGAGAGAAGGTACAACCAAAGCTGTCATGATCTGGATAGAAGAATACCTGGTGATGATTGCAATGATGTCATGAACACAAAGAGTAGGATAATAGAAAGAGGGTGGATGAACTCTTGTCAGACGTAACGGTCGAGGAAGAATGAGAACAAGAACAATTCAAGGCTGCTCCTGTCCACCTTGCGAGTGTACTTACTAAATTTGATCCATGGCACCGTCCTATAATGGAGAGAGCATGACTCCCAATGCAAAAAAGTTTCTCACAGAAAATCGAAAACTGATGTTCTTGAACTATATCATTGCCCAAACCAACAGCTCCAAACCACTAGATGGGAGACGAGACTGCATACACCTGATATGATGTTGGTTGAAAGAGTCTAACCATATTGATGACCCACACACACTTGCCAGAACTAAAATTAACCCGCAGTGCATTGCTTCAGCAGCTCGTACGATCCAAACTGTATCGCAGTGTTGGGGGCCATACGCACGATGTTTATGAATGCCCCGCGATAAAATCGCTCCACGCCGTATCTTGCATATGTCTTCCTCACACAATCCCTGCCAAAAAGTCGATACGTTTTTATTGGGAATTGCGAAACAGCATTCATTCACTCGACCAATTTTAGTGCACAAGAGATAAATCAGTTTTTTTTCTCATTCTTCACTCACCAATACCCGTCGAAATGCTCGGTAGTGCCCTTGCTCCCCTGCAATTGCAGGAATCTCCTGACGGTATCGTTCGGGTAAGTGATCACGCTCGCCGTGACTCCTCCCGCGCCGCCGAATATCAATTTCCTCGTCACGTCGCTAACGATGCTGTTACTATCCTTCTCCTTTTTCAGTCCACCACCGTCGATCTCCTCCTTACCATCCCCCGTCGTTTTGGGGAACGCCCGTTCCAAAACGGCGACGGTACCGAATTTGATCCCCTCGTAGGGCATGGCCCCCAAAAGAGTGGGCGATACGCCCTTGTACAATGCCATCGCCCCCTCCTCGCGAGCCGTGATTAGGACGGTGTTGATTATGCCCCTGTAGTGCTTCGTCCCACCCGGACGCGCGACCTTGCCAGCGATCCTACCCCTCGCTAAATCCAACGGGTAGGTGAGGGCCGTCGCCGTCATGCCCGCCATCCCCCCCGAAAGGAATGACAACGACCACGGCAGTTTGCGTCCCGACATATCCCAATCCGCGAATGATCCGTGATACACCGTCCCGAGTTTGGCGCGGTACATGTCGTTCGTCGAGAAGACGATCGACTTCGAGGGGAAGACGCGTAATAGATTCGCGCCATTCCCCGCCCAAAGTCCGACGATGCCCTCGTTTCGTATTATCGACGAGTATACCTGTAATACCGTGGGCTTGCTCGTCCCCTTAGCGCCGACGGATGAAGTAGACGTCGAGGACAACGACGATGCCGCGACGTCGGAAACGACGCCGTGCTCGCCGGTCTGGGAGAGCATGCGTATTCGATCGAGGGGATTCGTGGCCGTCTTGGCGATCATGCCCGCGAGGCCGCCGCAGATCATTCGTCGGGTCATGTCGGCGGCGCCGCGGGAGGCCTTTTTGTCGGCGGTGGGAGTGGGGGCATCCGTCGTTTCCTGATGGGGGGGCGACGATGATGGGACCGTCATTGTGTTTGTTTGTCGGTTTTTGTTGCTGTGTTGATGGTATCGCATAGTACATACCTAGGTGCTCGGTGCCTCGAAACGTTACTCTGTACGATATGCTACTATTCCTATGTTAAGATCTACGTCCCATATCCTTTCCTCTAGAGCCGCGCCACTAACTACCGGTAGTACCATAATAGTACTTGATGTCCAGATTTTTATCTCAGAAGGGTCCGGGTAGATTGGAGGAGACCAAGAACTTATCCAACACCAGGTTCACTTCGAGTCGTGGCAACGAGGTCCCCAGACGCAAGGCGAATATCATGAAACATTATTTGCTCCTTGCCCAGTCGTGGCGCACGAGACGAACAACACCAACACCTTTGGGTCACGGTGTTGTTACATATTTGAGTGGTCTTAGAGGCTGCGCAGCGCAAATCTTTGCGCTTTATGAACGGCGCANTAATCAATCACTTTCACTGCATCGCTTCGACCTGAAAACAAAGCCCCACTAACTAAAATCAGGGGACGCCCTGTTCATCTACAGTTAGTGAACCACTCTTTCGAAAGATAACAGGTGTTGGTGTTGAGGTGCCAAGGCCAGACAAAACACATAATGCATTGTGCTAGCAGCGGAGTCTTTGCGCCCAAGACGAACAACCCCAACACCCAACATCATGATCAATGTTCAAGACTTCACGCACGACAACATGAAAGGATTACAGCACACCTCCCTCATATAAATGGAGCTCTCATAATTTCAACATCGGAATAAAAAGTCTTTTGATTAATCCACAACTTCAAAGAAAGGACGAACATATTCGCCAATATCAGCAAGCGAGAGCCCTTCCTCTCCATTATTAACATCAAGTTCCCCTGAACTACTCTTGAAGAATCATGAAGATTAGCAAGTTCGCGCTCTTATTCTCCGGCGTATTTCCAAGGGCGTCAGCAAACTAACTCCTTCGTGGAAGTCAGAGTTACGCAGAGACCCGTATAATCGGCGGTGAGGGAGCCGACGCTGGTGAATATCCCTATGCCGTATCGCTCTCTGACTCCCTTGGACACTTCTGCGGTGGTAGCATGATCGCTCCGGACGTGGTTCTCAGTGCAGCGTGAGTAAATGCGTACATTTCCCCAAATTATTTTACCTTACTGATACGCGTCTCATGTCCGTCCATTTATTTGTGTCCCCTCTCTATGCACAATAGTCATTGTACAACATCGTTGTTGGACGCCACGCGTTGGACAGTACCGAAGGAGAAGTGATTGCAGTGAAAGAGGACCACACCCCGAATACGGGACGACAGGGGACCATGACTTCATGCTGATTTTTCTCAACGGGACCGTCACTCATGACGTGGAGTTTGTGAAACTGGACTCATCAGTTGAATTATCAAATGAGATCCTGGAAACCAATTCTTCTCAGCTCACTGTCATTGGTTGGGGAGACATCACCGCTTCGGATTCCTATTTCGAAATGAGCAATGAATTGATGGAGGTCGATATAAATTTGATAACGAACGAAGAATGCGAACGAAGCAGTGGGACCATCGACGGCATTGAAATGAACTATCATGGCATGATCACGGAAAGTATGATGTGCGCCATGGATTTCGGGGAAGACTCGTGTCAGGGCGATTCTGGTGGACCGCTCGTGTTTAAGAGTGGTCAGGGCGCGGATGTGCAGGTGGGAGTGGTATCGTGGGGATACGGGTGTGCTCACGAGGATTTCCCCGGCGTGTACTCTCGTGTTTCATCCGCCTACGATTGGATCAGGGAACTGACCTGCAGGAGGAGTGTGTCCCCCCCTGCTGACTTCGGTTGTGATAACTTGGAGCTCAGCCCGACTGGGTCGCCGACGTTCAGTCCTTCGGCGTGCATGGGCAACACTGAAAACTGGGTTGATTCCTACGGCGACGGATGTGATTGGTACGAACTGAATGATTTGCCAGGTTGTGAGGCGACCGGCACTGCCTTTGTGGGAGAAATGGGAGCTGCAATCGATCATTGCTGCTACTGCTTCTCGAATCGCAAGGAGGGAGTAGTCGCAAACGACGAAGGGGGGATCTCAATGGAAATCTCAATCGATATCTCAATCGAAGATGAACAATCTACTCTCGAGGATCTCGCCGAGTTGATTCTCCCCAATGACGCTTCGATCGGCGATAACGAAGAAATTTCGATGAAAGGTGTGCAATCAGCAATCGGAGACCTCACTGAATGGGTCATTTCCAAAGACAATGCGCCTGTTGGGATATCCGAGGAAGACGTACCCTAAGAAGCATATCTCGTCTTTTATCGTTAGGGCAGAAGATCAGGTGGTCTTCACGGGGGTACATACCTGGAGCCAGGTAGATCATGTTCGCTCGCTGGTGCTATGTAGGTTTTAAGAGTAGAGAACGATATATGCTGCATCAAAGAGATATTGTATATGCTTTGATGTCTATTCGAGAGAATGTCCGTGAATATCAATTACTCTATTTCATGAAAAGGAATATGTGCGCAGGGACTCATTCAGCGATGAAATTAAGCCGTCCGACGGGGGATAATACATAAGCATGGCCTTTCGCACGTTTTGCAGCATCTCCAATGCCTCCATGTCCATTGGATTCACAAACAAACGAAGCTTCGCCTCCATACCCCGTTTTACGTGCCAGGATAAACTTCCCGGATAATCCAAGCAAAATTGAGTCGCCCCTCTACTTTCGCGTATCAACGCCAGCGCCCGATGACACATATTCAGCTGGTCCTCCTCGCTAGTCAGGAAATTGAGAGCATTGGCGTACCAACAGACGCATAAATCCGCGCTCGAAAATACATAATAAGACGTCTGTAGTCGACAGAATCCCTTCAACTTTTCATACAGCTGTCTTACTTCTATTCCAACACGATCGTCAACGCCGCTCCCATCATTTATCTTTCGTTCGAGTCTTTTCACTCCTTCCATCGATGCTGTCTGCTCGTCGAGGGCGACTCGAAAATCGCTATTCCCGCACGCGTCGCATCGATACGTCCTCCCATCATAGTCCGAATTCCCACCCTCCCCCCGAGTTTTGACATATTCGTCCTTCGACCGCGTGATGATGCATCTTGCCGACCCTCCCCTCTCGCATCCGTGACTCGTGCATTTCAAGCCCACGACATCGTCGTCCCGACGATCGCCGTCGTCGCCACATAGCGAACAATCGCAAAGGAACTTGTAATTCTCCAACAGCGTCCTGCGCCTGACATGACGAGGGGTGGACAGGTCGCAGTACCCAATCGTAACCTCTTCGCCCGCCTTTATATCTCGACACGCGGTCACCTGCAGCATCGGCGGCGCTAAGGGTCGTATCCAAAACGTCGGCACGCAGTTCGGCCGACAGGAGTGATTGATCGAAGATGCGCCGCAGTAGACGCCGTGTCCTATCGGTAGCTGCTCGGAATCGCTGATGGTGAATCCGTTCATGCTCATACGGGACATGAAACGCAATGCTTTCGTCGCGTCGGGATGCATCATATCGTGGACCAGTTTGGCGCTCGACGCATCCTCCATCGCTAGGAGGAAAAGGTGACATTGAGTCATTATCGCCATGTAGGCCTCCCTCTCTTCGTCCGATGGCGCATGTGCGTTGTGGCATAATTCATCGTATGCATCGAACGACGCGGGCGACCTATCGAACACTCGGAGTATCCGCGCGCAATACAGGGCGGTGGGCGACGGCGGCGACGGCAGCCTCCGCGTGGCGCGCTCCTCGTCGATTCGATTTCCGTCGAGACTTTTGCATCCTAGTGAGCAGTATCGGTGTAGATGATTGATTCGCGACTCGTCGACGACGACGTCGTTGCGTATCGATCGGAAGCAGTAGGAACACCGCACCCCGCGATACGATTCGAGGAGGACGGGGTGGGCGATGGGCTCGCACAACGACGACGACGACGACGACGATGCTCCGTCTTCATATTTCGAGGACGATGATAAAGGATGGGATCCGATTAGCATCGACACGGTTGCGATCAGTGATCTGCCCCGTCCCTCGATGGTGCGACATTCCACGGATGTCGACGACGCGGACGATAACGCGGCGGCGGATGCGTAATTATTGGGGATGCGCCGACATTCGGCTTTGTGCTTCGGATAGTGCTCCCGCTGGCAGCGCCTGTCGTGGTAGCGCGCCCGCTTGCATCGCGTGCATTGTAGCAGCGGCTTGTTCGGGTGTGGGGGTAGACCGCAAGCGTCGCATCGCGACGCCATCCTTGGGCGGTACGAGTGTGAAGAGGATAATACCTAGGACGAAGGAGGGACGGAGCGAAGGTCAGTTCCGGTTGTTCCCGCGCAATTTTTGAATTAACCCCATGACACTTGCTAACAAGCTATCGTAGCTCCTTGGCTCAGGCAGAAACTACAACCGATGCCAAAAGGACAGAATTCCCGAAGGCAATCCTCTCCTAAGCAATTGCTAACGCGCCCGACGAGGGCCTCGCCGTGTAGGCACGCGATATCGAATCGAACATCCTCTCCGGCGATGCAAGAATCAGAATCGTCCCATGTACAGTATGATGTTATTACGTTCCCAATCAATGGCGAAGGGATCTCGACGTGGCCGCTGGTATCGGAATATGTTGAGTTATGGTCGTGGTTGACATCGTAGTCGACATTGGCTTTGCGGTTGTTTGTGGGAACGCCAGCTGAGTGGGGGATCAACGGAACATTATATTTTTAGGGGGGACAGTTTTGTTCTAGTTTGTAGAGTTCAGGTGTCGGAGTTAGGGAGAAAACAGCGGACAATGGCATCTAATTCGTATAATCGATGCGACGCATCCAACGAAACGAAGATCAATCGTAATTTCCAGTCATTCGAAGTATCGTCTCCATCGGACGGGACTCCGTCGTTGACCGCCACCACCCCCCCTCCGCGCGCTCATCAACAATCGCGCCAACCTTTCCGTCTCCGCCTTGTCGATCCCGGGTCGATCTATCCCCGTGATCTCGACGTCCATCCCGACCCTCGACGCCTCCACGATCAACTCGCATACCATGTCGTGCGCGGTGCCCGGCTTGAGCATGTGCCCCTCCCCCCCCCCCCCCTCCGGGTCCACCATTCCGACACCGCCCATCATCGTACACCGTGGTTCCATCAGCACGTCGTACTCGTGCCTGTTCGCGGTATTCAGCGCCACGCTCATGCGGGATACGCCGGCGTCGATCATATCCCTCAATATCGCGTGCCTGTGTACGGGAAGTACGTACCCGTAGCGTTCGACGTTGTACGGGGAATATCCGAGGTTGGACACGCCGTAGCACAGTCCGTTCGTTATCACCCTCACGGCCGGTCCTCGTTCCTGCCGTCGTCGTCGTCGTCGTATGCCTCGATGGGGATGGGGGGAAGGAGGAGATGACGACGATGACGACGACGACGACGACGGATGACTGCACGTCGCGTCGGCGACGGACGCATCGCAATCGACATCGGCGGCGGCGGGGATGTCGCGTCCTTCGCCCGGACGGTCGTCGTCGTCGTCGCACGATGCTCCCCCCCCCACCCCCAAGCCGCGATCGCCACGGCCATGATCTCGCACGGCCCGCGCTATCGCCAGCAACGCGTCCATGCGCAGCGTTGGCTCGCCCTCCCCCGCGATGACGACCTGATCGAATGTGCCCGTCGTCGTCGTCGTCGTCGTCGTCGTCATCATGGACGATCGAGCGTCGTCGTCCAGCCGCGTTCGTACCTCCCCCACCAGGGTCGATATCGACGGGAGGAGGCCATCGTCCGAAACGATCGCATACCCCCCCCCGCCATCCTCGACGATATCGGCGATCCGTCTCCTCCGCATGCGCAGGCATCCGGGTATATCGTCGCGATGATCGGGATGGAGATGTCCGTACAGGCCCGTCACCAACGGCACGTCGTACGGGGGGAGGTGGACCCTGACGTCGTCGTCATCGTCGTCATCGTTATCGTCGTTCCCGCGGAAGAAGTGATCGCGATGGTGGAGGAGGCGGAGACCTCCTCCATCGGGGGAGGGAGGCGGCATCCCGTCGTACGCGGCCTCGGCATCGCGGACGTTGATCAACGCCGACGCCACGGACGATGGCAGGACGAATCCCGGACCGCGCGTCGTCGGGAGGGGCACCGAGTTGCACCTGCTCGTGAGCGGGACGTAGAGGGACCGGCCGAGGATGTAGGTGTACCTGTAAGCGGCCGCGGCCGTCGTCGTCGTCGTCGTCGTGGAGACTACGGCGGCGGCGACGGCGGCGGCGGCGGCGGCGGTCATTATATTATTATATTTTTCTGGGGGTGATGATTATGGGATGTGCTGCCGTGTGAATAATAAAAGTTTTTTGCAAAATCGATTTTGTGTCACTACTATCGTATTTACACACCCCTAATTATGCTGGGGCCGTCATGGGCGAGACATGGATGGAGGGACGTCAAAAGGAGGAGAACAGGATAGGAAGACACTAGAGTGGGCTTAAATTTTTTTTTGGGGACAATTTTGGGGGGGTGTCGGGGGGTTATTGTGACAGCCCAT
>JALLPB010000958.1:0-11996 GCA_036939975.1 Cyclostephanos tholiformis | reverse complement strand
CTAAAGTGTAACATTTGTTACACAAGTTACAGTGAACTTCTGGGCTCATGTCACAGAGTGAACATTAACTGTAATGCAGCCTGAACATCACACACAGGTTTATTTTTCAGCACATAGGAAATTTTACTCTTGTTGAAGGTAGCAAGTCCAACCTGTACCCTGCCCAAATTTATCCTCTATGTCATCCCAACCTTGATCTGCACAATTTACATTAGTACATTTTGTGAGAAGACAAAATCATGGGTACAAGCAAATACAATTTACACTACTACAATTTGTAAAAGTACAAAATAATGGGTACCGGCAGATACTCACTAAAAGGACAGAGCTCATACATGGGTGCAATAATCAAATAGCTACAACCAAAATTCATAAGTACAAATTGATGAAAGGAAATAGAAATAAATCCATTCATTTTACGTTTCCTCCACCTCCTCTGCTGCCTTCTTAGCCACAGCCTTTGTCTTCCCACCTGTTGCTACCTTCTTAGTTGCCTGCTCATTTGCTGCCTTCTTAGCTGCTGCCTTCTTCCCATGCACTGCTACCTTCTTCTTTGCCTGTTTGTCCGCTGCCAATTTCTCATCTTGTTTGTTTGTCTCTGCTGCCTTCTTCATAACACTAGCCAATGCTGCTTTCTACCCTCTCTGCCCAGTTGGTTCAGCACCCATCTCTCTTGCTTTGTCCTCCTCAGATTCTTTGCGATCTGCAGCCACCACTGCCTTCTTCCCATGCACTGTGGCTGCCTTTTTACCAGAACATTTATGATAGTTGAGGGAGCTCATTGTCATTGTCCTTGTCCTCACTCAAATCATATTCATTAAAGATATGACCATGAAACTTGGGTTCTTAAGGCAGGTGGGACTACTAATCATTTTACCTTTAATTCCACTGTGCACCTTCTTTGTGTGACATGAGCTCAGAAGTTCACTGTAACTTGTCAAAGTATTGTTACACTTTAGGCATGCCCGGCCCAAAGTCAGACAATAAGTGTGTACAGTACTTACCTAAAATTACATAAGAGGTGCCCCTTGTCAGACCAAGACTTCTTAGTATTGTCAGATCAAGACCTCACCAAGACTTCTCAGTCTTGCCAGATCAAGAGCTTACCAAGAGCTCACCAAGACTACTCAGTCTTACCAGATCAAGACTTCTGAATCTTGATCAAGATCATGAGCTCATCAAGATTTCGAATCTTGAGCAGATCATGAGCTCATCAAGGCTACTGAATCTTGATCAAGATCATGACTTTCCAGTCCTGTCAGATCAAGACTTCTCAATCTTGCCCGGTCAAGATCTAGCAAGATCAAGCTGATCCACTTCACTGTTAAGCATTAAAATAAGCTCATGATTTTCTCTTCCTGACCTGAAACACATACCACTTTGTATTCACTCGCTTTATTTCATTTCAGGGGAAAAGTTATCCACCAGCATAGGTCAACTAGTGACAATAATCAAGCAAACAATGTAATCAATGCACTCACCTTCAGAAACCACAAGGGTGTGTCAACAAAGCCAGACCTCCTGACGAAGCTAGTTGAAAAAGATGTCAGATACGGCTACAGCATTCCCATCCCCCTTGAAAGCATGATGAAAATTCCAGGGATAATTTTGGCGCCAATGAACATCATGATGCAGAACACAATCAACAAATTTAGACAAGTCATTCCAAAAGACAGACTTACCCATGATCAGAGTTGGAAGTGGCAGGGCTCTGGCTCCATTGAGAACTTCTGCAGGAGTGCAGACACGGCTTTTGCATTTGACAAATTGTAATTGGGCAATAGCAGCATGGTGCAAATTCCCTGGTCATCTAATTTTGGCATCAAAAATAGATTACAAATCAGCTTACCATTGTGCAACACTCCACTTTTTGATGGCGCTGCAGATGCCAATGCAACTCCCAGAAAACAAAATAGTGCTGCTCACTTTTGACGGTGCACCCTGTCCTTATGAATGGGGTGTCTTCTCAGAAACAATATGCAATTTAGCAAATGAGCTTTTGAAATGCAAAAACTGGGAGCCAGAGAACTTACATGCATCGGTGCAAAAATTTGGACAATGACATCCCCTTCAGCATAGGATGGGAGCTCATTGGGGACATTCCCATTGACCCATGGGGCTATGCCAATGTTTATATTGATGACACAACCGCCCTTACCATCAACCTGATCAGAACATGAAATGCCGAGCAATTAGAAGCTGCAATCCCACTTGCCATTGAGATTGTGGCCTGCCCCAATGATGCAAACGAGCCAGTCTCTCGCAAAAAGATGGTAGCAGAGGACAAATTAAAGGCAGAAGGAGGTCTTTCAGATATGAAAGTGATTCTGAGCTGGCTCTTTAACTTGTGGACACTCACCATTTTCCTCCCCGATCATAGACATATTGCATGGTTGCAAGAGATAACGCAAATGATCAACTCCCAATGCACAACAAAGAAGCAGCTGGAGTCAATGATAGGGCAACTGGGACACATCGGATACCTGATCCCTTGGGTCTATCACTTCCTTAGCCAACTGCAGAGTCTCCTCTCTCATGCTGGAAAGCACCGCCAGATTAGAATTGATGACAAATGCATTAAAGACCTTGACTTAATGCGGGCAGTGTTAGACAAAGCAAAAAACAGAGTGGACATGAACTTACTCACATTTTGATCCCCTGACCGAGTTTATTACTTGGATTCTTGCCCCACTGGCCTGGGATGATGCAGCAATCATGGACAAGTGTGGCGCTTCAAAGTGCCAGATGAGCATTTATTCAAAGCATTGAATAACTTACTCAAGTTCCTGGCCATGATCATCACACCTTGGATTGATATCATTGAAGGCCATCTCTCTGCCGAGGATTGCATGCTCAACATGAAGGACAGCATGATGGCCGAGGGGTGGATGTAGAAATCCAATTTTGTCAAGCCCGATGACAACCCAATTCAAGCAACAGCCCAAGTCAACGCAGCAGGGAAATACACATCAATTTTCATGGCAGCAGACATCAAAGGATACAGTCAGTGGTTTGCAAGAAAATTGAATAACGTCGCGGATGCACTGTCAAGAGATTGGCACCTCAGCAATGGCAAACTCACCTTCACCCTGTGCTCTCACTTTCCCGAACAGATGCCAAAAAATTTCTGATTATCACCGCTTTCCAGCGAGATCAGCTCAAGCTGATCTTCTTGCTGCTTCCACTTCCCATGAGCAAGCAATTATGGGAGCATCACATGATGACAGGGCTTGTGCCTGGAGGCAATGGCAGCAATGGCTTGAGTTGGTTGGATGTGCTGAACACTTCCTTGACAGCTTCAGTCAGGTCGAGTGAAATCTTTTGCTCGGAGCATTTGCAATGGCTGTCAGGGAAGGATGGTTCTCATGGGATTGCTCTGAACCACTGGTTGAAGGGACAGTCCATGGTACCATCTCACATGTGGCACAGGCCTTTTGGGAATTAGGAAGACAGAATCCCACCAAAGATGCAGACACATGCTTAGCATCCTTTTATCAAGGCAGTTCAGGGCCTATCGGAACAACGATCCCAAGGAAGTGCAACAAAAGGCCCTTCCATTCATCATCCTCAATGAACTAGCAGAGTGGCAATTTTCTGAGCTGGACAGGTTGATCGTGCAACTCACTATTAGCCCAGCTTCTTTGCCTGTCATTCCTGCGAGTACTTGAAGGATACTTGAAGGAAATGAAGCATACAAAACTTCTCTACATTCTCAACATCAGATTCTTCAAGGACGGAAGGCTTCTCTCTATGCCGTTGGACAGCTTGGAGCTTGTGTACAGCATGGCAGTGATGTTTGAGATGCAAAAAAATGACCAGAAGCATCGATGGAAATGTACCTCATGGGGGTGCCGGTGTACACCATCATGCTCATTGGCAGATGGTCCAGCAATGCATTTTTGCATTACATCTGGAAGCAGGTAGAGCAGTTTTCAAAAGACGTTGCACAAAAAATGCTCACATATTGATCATTTTGCACAATCCCAGATGTTGCATCTCATGTAGTCTCAAACAAGGACCCCCCAACAATGCAACCATTGTGATAATGCTGACATGAGGAGAAATATTGGACGTGACACATCTTGTTGGGTGCAGCTCCTGGCTTTCTCACTTTTCAACTGATCAAACGACAATGTGGAGACAACTTTAATGGAGGAGGCATCATCTTCATGATTGCTGAAAAGAGTCGGGTGAGGGGAGAATTGAATTAAAACTCAGTTCCAAACCCAACCGCCTTGTGCACATCTTGTGCACATTTTCTCTAATTCACAGACCGTGGAGGCATTTGGCTTAAAACTTGCTTCATTGTTTGGATGCTGACATAGAAGGAAGAGAGAGCGGGTACCGGCAGGCCAAAAATTTTAAATAGAGCTTAGATTTAAAACTGTGGAGAGGCAAAAATTGAGACTTTAAGTCTCATTTCTGCCTCACTTTTCGATTACATCAAACGAGCAAACAGTCCACACGATCAGATTAGAGAATAGTTGTTTAAAATCCCCAAACCCACCCTAGAGGCATCATCTTCTCGATAAGGAGTCAGGCAAGGGGAGAATTGAATTGAACTCAGTTCCAAACCCAACCGCCTTGTGCACATCTTGTGCACATTTTTCTCTAATTTACGGATTGTGGAGGCGTTTGGCTTCAAAATTGCTTCATAATAATAACTGTTCATTGGTTGACTGACCAAAAAAAGACAATTGAAAAAAATTGGAGGAAGTTGACTCCCAGCCACCCCATCAACATACCCAGCAAAGCATGAACTCCACCACCTATAATGCAGCTGTCTCCAAAAATGCGCAGGTCAGTCAAATGAGCCTCTTTGAACGATGGAAATGTGGCAACCTTGTGGGAGATGAAGGAGCATTCTGGTGGTTTGGGAATGACAGGGTCTCCTCCAAGGAAGCCAAAAAAGACTTCTTCCTAACCCCCAACGATCTTGCTAAGCTGTCATATGGCACCTACAGTGGCGGTATTGGCTGTGGTGCACCATCAAAGCTGTATAATATCATCAGCAAGTCTGAGAAAATTCAGGCGCAGGGAGATCGAGAAGAAATTGATAGCACAGGAAAAATGCAAGGAGAAGAAGCGTATGAAGGAACAAGAAGCCAAGTTGGTGCACAAGCAATTGAAGACAAATACTACCACTAACATGGCAGCTCCTTCTACTTCTGCATCTGCCTTGTCTGCTGTCACACACACTCCATGAAAGGCAGCAGCTGGCAATACGAAAGAAATTGCCAAGTTGCACGGCAGTCTACTGAAGATGGCAAAGAAGAAAATGGGCTTTTGGAGAAGCGGGGCGGCAAAATCATGGCACATTGAAGTCCCTGGTATGACCACGGCCATGTTTGCTGCACTCATGGACCAGCCGTATGATGTCAAACTTGCCACCCTTGTCAAGAATGGTGCATATTACACCATTCAGGGCCATGATGCATCAAAGCTGTTTGGTGTCAAGGATGACGATAAGCTGACCAAGTATTTTCCCCATGAGATGTGTGTGCAGAAGGTTGGTGAGACCATCATGGTAAGGTACAAGCCAAGTGCAAATAAGCAGTTGGTCAGTGGTAATGCAGAGAGGCCTGCTTCATGGTGAGCAGGTGGATTGCTGGAAAATCACCATGAAGAGGTTTCAAACAGGATACAATATAACATGGGATCCAATCTTAGGTGTCACTACGGTTGATAGCAATGGAAACTTTTACGAACTTCAGTAGATGAAGCACAATGTGTTTCAAATTGCCACAATATTTGTGCAGCCCCATAATAGGGATTACGTTCCAGGAAATAACTTACCTTTTTTACTGCACAGAACACTATAATATCATGTGTGATGTACAGTCTCTCTACCTAGCTCTCTATTGTTTGGTTGCGGCCAAAAAAAATCCTATGTAGCGATGGTCCCGGATCAAAAAATTATCATTTAGGGTAGTCTACATAGGTATTATTCCTACAAACAGGCTATTCCCGCCAACAATGCTTCCAATTGCATGCAAATCAATGATGGTTGTGGCAATGGCCATGGGAATGTTGGTAACATGCAGGCGGGCACCCAAATTTAGAGGGACCCTTGTCACTACCATCTTCATATTATATGCAAGTTTCAAGGCATTCCAAATGTTACCAACATAGTTATTTTCTGTTAATTACTAACCACCCCAAAAAAATAGTAATTTTGCTCAACCATCTGTCCCCACTCTTTCATCCATGTTCTACGCAATTTCATTATCCACTGACTATTTTGCCTCTTCTCTACATCACTGGGAGCCTTCCAATTGCATAGTTTGCCGCCATGTAGCTCCAAAAAGTCGCATCTTGTGAGCCCAAACATCAAGTTGCTGTGTAGGGCAATGTGGCACCCCCCCCCCCCCCCGAATTTCCCAGGCACATAAACCTATCACACAGCCCACATTTCCATGCCGTAGATTCGCCACACACCATGAAATCTCCTGTATGTGTCTTTCATACAATACTCCTCATGTGTTTCTCTAAGTCGTCAAGAGGACCATACAAACAAGAGGGGGAATAGCAAGTTGAGGTCTTGGCTATTTTATAATTTTCGACACTCACTCCTCCCCTTTCCCCCTTCCAGTACGATTTTTTCGTACTGTTGTCCTTCCTCCGCTTCCCCAATTTTGTGACCTTCCAAAATGCTTCATCCCCTGGGTACATCTGCTGACGTGGATCATATGCAATATGTTTGTCGAGAGTCTCAATCGGAAGTCACAGAAGGACAGCCTTTCCTTCTCCTCCACTAACCACTCTGAATCCACCCTCCCCTTGCAACATTTGATGTACATGTCATATGCCATGATCATGGATATAGACAAAGCATGTAGGAATGGCACATGCCAATCCTTCCATGTAGTGTATCTGATATTTGCATTATTTATCATGTGGTTTACATTGTCCATGCCATAGTAATGTGCCAGGTATGTCTGCCGAGCCTCGTTCTGCTTGATCCCCCACAACCTCTTATTTGGACCCTTACCCCACACCTTCACCGTCACGTACAGGTCCACCGAAGGGAAATTGTTTACTCTGCAAATGTTTGTTGTGCCAGTAGACTGGAATGACACCAACGTTTTGGTGTACCCCTTTGTCAATGTGGCGGCATTATTTTCCACATTTGTAGTGGCAACTTGCTTTATTATGACGATAGGCTTTTCATACCTCATTGCCTTCGAGCACAAACAACCTGGAGGTACAACCTCATGGTGTAAATAATTCTTCAAACCATCCAGAAATCAATCCAGCCGACATGTTTGCGTTAGTCCAAACCCCTTCCCACCAGCATAATCCAAAATGTTGTCACCAGAAAAGTGGTTGTTGCAAATGATGATGTGCAGAGGGCGGGAGTAGATCCTTCTCATTGTATACGTTGTTGGCTGTCCAAAGCCCGATGGTAGGGGGACTGTAAATGTGAAGTCCTTGTTGGGAGCATTCCCAACAATCAACTTCTCAACCTGGTCAAGGAGTTGTTTGAGCTCAAACTTACCTTCAGCCGTGAAGCCATCCGGACGGATATGTATCTTGTGTCGATGTGCATAGGCATGGGGATAGCCACACAACACATCAAATAGCATCATCGTCTGCCCCCCCTTCATCAGCCATCCACCGGCATCCAAATCCCCAAGTAGACTCATCCCCCACCACATCTAACTCTGCAGATGACGTGAAATGATTCATGTTGTGGAAGAGCGTATGAAATATCAAATCATATTTTGCCGCCGGGTTGTACCCATGGTATTGTTTGAGAGCTTGAACACTCCCTTGATTTGTCGCCATCATTACATTGTCATGTTGTCAGCAATGATGTTGTCATAATCCGCATCATCCATACGCCAGTGCCTGTGTAGGCTGGTGGCGCTGCCGTCTCTTGTGCCATGGCAAATCGGCACACCTACCCACCAAACCAACTTTTGCTTGGTCACGAGCTTATACTCACGAACATACCCACCACCCCAGCCCTTTTCCAATATCGTGTAGCCATATGTGTAGACCGTTGCAACTGAGAAGAGTGGCATCCTTCCATTGTCTTCAATCCCCAAACATCTTGCATTGCAGACGGGAAAGATTAGTTGCAAAAAGAAGAAGGGGTCAGTCCGCATTCTCTCGGCCATCAGTCCTTGCATCCAATGATGCTCGGCATCAAGAGATCCCTTGTGGTCTGGCAGCTTGAGGTTACCTCTTGTTGCCATCCCCCTTCAATAGGTCAAGACATCAAAGGAGGATGGTTGCCATCTCTCATAAAAAAACTTCCAACCATTGACCTCGCTATGTCTGTCTGCTTTTGCCGGAACTACCATTGCCCCCGCCGGCATCATGTGGTCAGCATACTACTTTCCTTGTGCTGAACTGACCTTGGACTTCTTTCCCATTGTACCATACCTTGGCTGAAAGACAAACTCGCTCCATCTTCCCGGATTGTTGATGTCGGAGAAATGGGCAGGTGCATCAAACTTGGGGCAGTAGCCAATAAAATTTATCAGAGGACCGGGAGGGATCCATCTGATGGGAGAACCTGGGATTGCCGGGACAGACATTTCACCCCAATTGTCTTCATCTAGGTTGTTGTCGAGATGGCAAAAGCATTCCTTGAGCCGGCAAGCGGAGGGGGGGATCGCCTTGTGGAGGTCAACTTCCCCCCCCTCGACATCGCTGTCACTGCCGTCTCCTTCCTCAAGTTGGTCCTCCATCACCATTTGTAGAATGGTGGCACTAGTCTCCGGCTGTGTACCGCCACCAAACTCGTCGGCAATGCTCTCATTGGTGCACGTCAAAAGGGTCAATTTGACCAGACTCTCCATGAAGGGCAATGCACCAATCAACTTGGATGGAGGAATAATGCAAGGGGGAGAGAGGAGATGAATCGCCCCAGTGATGGTGCTGCTAATTCCACTAAGAAGAGCGGACCCCCTGCTTGGGCTTGCCAGCGGCACACCCCCCGCCACTGGAGCATCCCTCCGTGAGCTGGGGGGCGGTGGCAGTTGACCGAGGACAAGAACCTCATGCTCAATGGAGTGAGGCTTCGTAATATCTTATTTCTCCGGTGGAGTGGAGGAGGGGATTTGTGGTTTGGCAGTACAGTACATATACTACGGTAGATGGGGGGGTGCCAAAATGATCAAAAAGTTATCATTTCATACCCTCCACTTCAATGCATGCCAAGAGATCAAAAATTGGACAAAAATGAAAAGGGGGATATGGATTCCGATGCAGGAGAGCAAGACGAATTGAATGGTGCCATCCCTTTTGGCTCAAACAGGCATTTTGGCATCGAAAAATTGTGTTTAAGTCAAAAATGATCAAAAAATGATGGGTTTTACGTTAGGCCACAACCAAACGATACTCTCAACAACATTCTTGGAATGATTCAGATTGTGATTCCCATCGGCGCGAAGACTACTACCGTCTGTCGAGTCACATTTGCCTTCAATTGTAATCATTACACGAAATCTCGCCCTATGTACCTGTTGATGAAAATAAATTTGGGACGAATAGATATAATTAAGTGAGATATTAGATATTATTTCAGTGCACTCTACAAAACCCCAATGTACAACGTGATGTGTCTCTTTCGAGAGGAGACAATTAAGAGAGAAATAGAGAGAGGGCGTGATACCCATCGTCGCAGGACGATAACGAATGCTGACGGTCAGTTGTTGTTGGACCCAATCATACACACATACATAATTACACTCATCCGGTCGCGCAATACTGCGTGAGGGCCCTGTCATTCATTTTACACCTCGACCTGCATGGCCTCGTACTGTTCCTCCTGAGAGACTAGCTCCTCGGCATTCAGCGTGGCCGATGAGGGATTACCCTCGACGGCGGCAAGGGGGATCGTATCCCCCACCGCTCCCGCTGCGGCGGCGGCAGCTGCCGTTTCGATCATCATCATCGACGACGACGACGACGACGCATCTTCACCCGTCGTCGACACGGGGGGAGGGGGGGGGATGTGATTTCCCAATTCTGAGGGCAGCACGTGGTACACCCATTTGAAGCTCGGCTTGTTCTGCAGACTCGTGCTGCCGACGTTCTCCTTCGACAGAATCCCAATTGACGTTAGGACATTGGCGATGTCGTACATCCGACGGACCTTGGTTTTCATTGCCTTCGCCGCGTCGGCCTCCTCCGCCGGGGAGAGCGGTCCAAGGACCTCCTCGGCTGCCTCCGCGAGTCCTATATCGACGCGTCCGGTGACGAGGAAGATCTGGATGAGCTTCTGACAGGTCTGTGCCATTCCTTTGGTCTTGCTGCTCGCGGAGGGGGATTCCGACGGCTGCTCGACCGGGGGAGCTGCATCGTCTACGGCCGCCTCCCTTGCTCCGGCCGCCACCGCGCGTTCCAGCAACGCCTCCCTCTGCATCCTGGCGAAGACCTCCGCCAATCCATCCTTGCCATGCCACCGGTACGTGTTCTTCTTGACGCGACAGACGATGTCGATGGACTCGAGGATGTTAATGACGTCATAAATGCGACGGCGGGCCACGCCGAGTCGGTCCGCGACCTGACATATCTCGACGACGGTGCCGTTGTTGTCACGGTTGGGGGGCATGTCCTTGAACAGGTCCATGAAGTTAGCGCACAGGACCCCTAGCGACTTTTCCTTGCGGGACTTGGTCGGCTGCTGCGGCACAGCCGGAAGCGTCGCCTCGCCCACTTCGCCGTCGGCAGGGGACGGCGCCTCGGCGCTCAGGACATGGACGAAATTGTTGTCACCCTTGACTTGGGGGACCGATAGGGGAGACGTAACTTGGGTTGCCTTCGTGCGTTTTGATTTGGGGGGAGGATCATTGGAAAGTACATAAAAAAGGTAAGGCGGATACATAGTAAAAGAATTGGGGATGCATCATTTCTCGTTCTACAAAGGGGAGATGGGGAGCGTGGCTTGAAGAAAAACTCACGTGGACAAGGTTCTGCAACAGGTAATCATGCTGTATCGCGCTGCCGTCGGACAGCTCGACCTCCGACGTGGCCCCCGCAGGAGTCGGAAGCGGGGGCACCGTGCCCCCCTGCCCCAGGGACGCCAGGACGCTCGCGCCGGCGACGCGCTGGGGCGTCGATTCGACGACGCCGGCGGCGGCGGGGAGTTCTTTTGCGACCGCTGCCTCCTCCGTCTTGATCCTCTTCATCGCCGGCTCTTCCCCCCCTTCGGCGGATGCCATTAGGTCGGCGACGATGTCGTTCTCGAAGGATCCTCCCGCCGGCCCTCCGCCGTTGTTGTCGCCACCCTCGGACGTGAAGAGGTTGGCGAGGGAGTGGGCGGCGGTCTGCTTCTTGACCTCGCTCGCGGGGGATGGCAACGGCAGGCTCATGGTTGTCCGGTTTTATGACTTTTATTAATCTATTGAGGATTTCTAGATCTAATTTTGTAGCAGCGTGGATAATAATAAAAAAGCTGGTATGGGTCAGAGGAGCGAGGGAAGACGGGAGACGGGGGTGATGCAACAATCCCTATCGAAAAGTGCCCTGGCGCAGGCCGGGCTCCTCCCCCCCATCACGGATTCTCCCTCTCCCTCTCCTCGCTTTACATTACGACATCGTAATGGGGGCTTGGCGCTTCTCATGATGAAAAATAATATCATCCGATACAATTTTTTTCTCATGCGAGCAAATAAAATCCAGCAACGCCGAACTAACGCCGAATTAATCTCTCGCTCACCTATTCTCCCTCCCGCCCAATCACTTCCCGCGATGTTGATTTGCAATGTGTCACTTCTTCCCGCGATGTTTCTGGCGGTTTGTTAAAACACACACACGCGAAGACAGGACAGAGCGCGTAGGGAGGAAGCAAGAGCGAGTGGCGCAGCGGAGCTAAAACTAACCGGCCGTTGGCGGGGAAAAGATCGCGCCAGAAAATAAGGCGGTACGATATTCGGATCGACACGTGGATGTATTGATAATAATATTGTTTTGAGATATGCGTCATTATTGGAGCATTCCTAAAATTAAAATGACACGACACAAGGGCATAAAAACATAAA
>JALLPB010000957.1:0-11998 GCA_036939975.1 Cyclostephanos tholiformis | reverse complement strand
AAATTGTAACAGTAAATATCACCTATAAAATTTTATTTTTGCCAATATTCCGGTACTGGTTTAAAACGTAACAATGATTATATCACTCAGGTGAATTGTTAAGAAAAAAATAAATGTTACTATTTGATATTTATCATGCTACAGATACAATAAAACAATAAATTGAAGCAATTAACTACTACTATTTGTCACAGTTTTTTTTAGATCCGTTTTTGGCTTTTGTGAGGAAATAAAATTTTATTATTAAATAAAATAAACTTATCTGAGATACAATAAACATAAAATTAGAAACAATAAATTGATCTATTTGTAGCATTTTAATTTTATAGATGGGATACATTGGCTTTGGTGTCATCCTTCATTATCAACTTTGCCTTCAAAGAAGTCACATATGTGTTGATGAACTGCTTGGCATGAGACATTGTCCATTGCTTTGAGTGCTTCAGGGGGAACTCTATTGAGGCCTGGCGCCTTCCTTTTCTTCAACTTGTTGATGGCACATTTGACTTCCACGAAGCTAATTGGTTTGTCAATCAACATCATGCATGGCTTTTGTTCAAGAAGATCCAGGACAATGTGGCCAACTGATTGGTGGTTGTTGAGTACTTTGTTGAAATGTGCTCCAAATACTGACATGTTTTCCTTTGCATTCGATGCATGTTCTCCATTTTCCAAACACATGGACATGTTGAGGTTGGTTTTATGGTGAGCAGTTTTGCTCCCAGTGAGAATGCAAAAGTTTTCCCATGTCAGCCGTGGGTCCATGTTCATCTCATGAATTTTACCACATATCCTCTTGTACCATCGGGCCTTTGCAAACTCCATTAGGTCATGGTTGCATTGGTCATGATTATTAGTTGGATCTTGATGTCGGCTATCTTGTTGGGGTTGAGAATATTGCTATCATGGAGGCGGTGAAGCAAATGATTTTTTTCTTGAATGGCGGGTGCAAGGATTTTCTCACTTGCCATGTACCAGCCTTCAGAGTTATGATTGATGAAGATGGCAATGATCTTGCCAGTGCATACAACTGTTTTGAAAAAATTATCATTTGACATGTCACGGGAGGTAAATTGGAGCAGATACTTGTTGTATAATTTACATTGCTCGTCCTCTTCACATATTTTCCTCGGGTCTCCATAATTCAGTGATGACTTCGACTTGTACTTTATGGAAGTGAGATTGAGGTCAAGAGAAACTGCATGATTATCGCTTTTCAATCCATCCGGGGTAGTGCGATAATTGCGCACACGCTTGTGTAATGATGCAGAGCATACTATCAGATCGAGCATGTGGCTATCCACAATTCCTGAGCTGGTGGGTTATTTGCTTGTCCAGGTGCTGTACCATGGGCTTCCCAACTTTGGTTCAAAGAAAGTATTCATGATGCATAGACAATGTGCAAGGTAGATGTGCAGAAGGCTCTTGCTTTTCATGTTCCATTGAGGGAGACTGTGTGGTCCAAGCATGGCACGGAATTCTGTGGAGTGTATTCTGTCAAGTTTCTTGATTTTTGAGTTGACATTGGCTCCCATGATGATCTCCGATTTTGCAGGAACTAGATTGAGCAGAGTATCTAGAGTCTCAAGGAAGCATAGATAAAGTTCCTCATTGCCGGTTTTTGTGCAAGGATGGTAGACAGGGGCAAGGGAGAGATTAAGCTATTTGTCCTAGTACGATCATCACTCACCAACTTGATGTTGATACTGATGAACCATCCTGCAAATTCTCCAATTGCATCCATTGTGATCAGTGGTCAAGCTCCTGTGGCTTTCCAGCCCTCATGATAGCAAGGGGATAAAATGATTGCAACACCGCGAAAGTTGTGATTGCCGACTGCTCCATTGTGGTGGAAAACATGATAGCCATTGATGATATCATCATAGACATCTCCTTCAAGCCATGTCTCCTGAACAAAGTAAACATCAATACTCTTCAACTTCATGGATGTAATAAGATGTTCATATTGCATATAATCATGAGGCAAGTTCAGGTGGAGATTTCCTTCATTATCATGTGCACGACACCGTAGACCATGTGCATTTTGTGTGAGTATTTTTCTAGTTGCAACTTGATTGTCCAAAGGATCCAACATTGTAGTTTGACAGTGATGGCTGCAGGGGACTTTCTTGGCTGTTTATCACGTGGTTGAGCTGATGGGGGCAATATCAATAATCTCGTCAATCCATTCTGTGTGGTATCTCTTTCGGGCCAGGTCGACTGTGGATGTGCTACTATCGTCGTTGGAGGGCTCCTTGAGGCCTAGGTCCAATGCAGGGTCGAATTTAGCTGTGCTACTTGTGTCATCACAGTATGATTCTTTGCCCAGGTCTGATGCGGGTGTACCTTCCTCATCCTTGTTATCATCATTGTTAGACAATATTCTTGGCGCAGTATTTGTTGGTCCGGAGAATGTCCAGTCACTCAATCATCATACTATGCAACATTGCTGTTTGAAGAGTGCTCACAGTAGAGTGACTGGTGGTGGGCTCCATTGCAGGTGGCATCATCATGAGGGATGGTGATTTGGACCCGAACTGATTGCATGATGGCGATGACGGATCGTTGTCTCCTGTTGTCGTTCTGCCCTCGTCTGTGGAACCGTTTTTGCCCCATAGAGTGACACGGGACATGCTAATCCCACACTGCACAGGCTGATTGCTGGACATCCCCATGAGGGCATGCCATCATCAGGGATCACACCACTAGATGTACTGCCAAAGGGGGTCTTCTATCCAAGAGGAATGAGATTCCTACGTTGATCATTTGTAGAAAAACATCGATGCGCCTTTTATGTGGTGGAAAAAAATGTTTGACAATGAGGTATCCGCGATGATGTGAGGGTGTCAGAATTGGCATTGCACTGAATGACGCTGAGGAATTATTACATATTCATCCCCTGGATGATTTACAAAAAGTACCTAGTAGTACTTCTGAAATAGAAAGAAAAGGATTTTGGTAAAAGGAGTCTGATTTTGGTAAAAGGAGTCTGATTTTGGTAAAAGGAGTCAAACGGATCGGAGAGGATTCGAACCTCTGCGGCCAAAGGCCAGCAGATTTCAAGTCTGCCCCGTTAACCACTCCGGCACCGATCCGTCGTAACACGTTTCTAGAATTTTTTTTTTATAAAATGACAATATCTCTCTTTTTCTTTGATGCATCCCTACAACGCATATTATTTATTGTAAAACCGATTTGGTTTATTACTACCTAGCTCTATTTTTTTATCGTAGAGCTGCTTGGAATTCTTCTCGATCACGCACCAGTGCCATTGAAACGGAAGACGTGGGGACGGGCGCCGTTTGTAGTAACCAGGCGTCCCCGCCTCTTTGCTTGGTATTCATAGTATGATAAAGTGTCGCATGACAACATCATCCGTTAAAGGAGAGGATTGAGTCGAATCTGGATGTGAATTCTATTCATTGAATCCAAAGAAGATGCACGTCCTTGAAACTGTTGCAGTCGTCGGAACGCTGATACTTCCCTCATCCTTGGGGCTTTGTCCGACAATTCACACTGCGCAAATCAGCCGCCAACAACCGTCATTTTCTCCGAAATATCGTTATCCTGGGTCATGTAAAATCACTTACCCTAGACCAGGATTATGGGCCGTCGCTGAAAATCTAATCACAATTGAAACAAGCAGGTCAAATGGGACCGGCACTCCATTATCTAGTTGTGCACCGCTGTCATCAACAGTGCTGTCTGGTCACGGAGGAAAAGTCGCCTCCAGTTCAACTATTTTAGCAGCCGAGCGTAATGATATCACTTCACAAACAATGTCAGAGATTGATTGCTCAGGCCGATTTGTTTCGAGTTGTATATTGCAAGATGAACAGGATGTCAACTTGGATGAAATTCATGACACCGAAGGATATACATGCAACGAGAACAAAATCGAAAGAGAAGACAGTTTGAATGACTATGATTCTGATAAAACAAAAATCCGCAATGCCATGGCAAATAATGCCTACTTTCGCCGTGTAAGGATTGCTGGCACCACTAAAAGATCATCCACGAGTACTGGACGATCATTACAAGCCATGGCACATGTGAGCAAAAGCAAGAGAGTTGGTAGAGATCAAAGTGTGGGGGCTATGACAAAAGTCTTGGGCACAGTGCGCTTAGCAGCATTGGCTGCAGCATCAGTGACTGAAGATGTGCAAAGTTTTGGAAATAAATCACACGGAAATACTAGCTTGACCTTCGGCGATGCACCAACATCAAAATTATTTCCCCACAAGTGGAAGAATCTGATCCAATCTGCTGTGGGAGATATGCTGAGTTCCCAAGATTCTTTAATCCAACAACAAAGTGTCAATGTTGCATCATTCACAGAATCGCATAATACCTCACCCCCTCCAGGCACGACATCTATGGGAATATTAGGGGAGGTTGTTCAAGAGCAGTTCCCCAATATCCCTCCTCTTCCTGGTGCAGTTTTAGTTGGCAACCCTCGGAACAGTGACGTATCCCAAGTTACCGTCCGCTCTTCGATACCGCACTCTTCTGACGACACGCATATTGCCAACCTTCGGCTATCAGTCTTCTCTAGATTCGACAAAGAGCAGCAGCGTATTTTTCGGAATCGATCGGTAGAAGTATTAAATATACGAAGGAGAAGGGGGGCAGTGGTTTTGGTGGCGGAGGAAATACTAGGAGGAAATAGAATGAATCATCCATACCTCAATGAGATGCATTCCAGGATAGAGAAAGGACATGAGTTTGGAGCAAAAAATAATCATCAATTCACTGATAACTCAATACTTGACACCCCATCGCAATCGTTAACTGTAAGACCCGGTCGAGATGTAACGGTGACATATGTCTCTTCTGGAGTTGCTGTCGACACCTCTACTCTTAACACAAATGAACTATCAATAATAGGGAGCGTCGAATGCAGCCACCAAGAATTCCGAGGAACTATGCTTGGAGACGCACGGCCAAAAGGATCGCTCATGTACGTAACAGAAGTGGCCGTCAGGACAGATGCCCGGAGATGCGGTGCGGGTTCCAAGCTAATGAGAGCAGTGGACAAGGTCGCTGTCCTCCGTGACGTCGAAACCATCTACCTCCACGTCGATGTGACCAACCGAGCAGCGTGCGCCATGTACGAAAAATGTGGCTATCACTACCTAGACAAGCGAGAACCCATATATGCGCAGTTTACGGCTTCCCTGAACCTTCATGATGGGGCCCATCATGGACGCACACATTATTTGATGTGTAAGAATCTAATCGAAAGGACGACGTGGCTGGAAGACGATGACTCGCGTTGGTATTCCTTCGCTGACGAATGAGTTCCAGCGCGACGCTTTGTGATGAATATTACTATACACAAAATTACTTCCGTCCAGTTGAGCTTATAATATGATTCCTGTTAAAGCTAAAAATGTTATGACGCAACTCGCTATTCCGACTGCGCCCAGAGCACGACCTACTCTTTCGTTAGCAATGATTCATGTGTTGTTTCCTTTTCATAAGTCAGGAAACAGCACCTCGCCGATGACGCTTTCCGACCACTCGTTACCGTACAATCGCCGAAGCATCGGCCTCGCCGGATCGTTCGTCCGACGATACTCCAAGTAATCCATTTGACCCCTCCAAACGGGATTGTCGATATCGACTCCACGATCCGTCGGCGTCGGAGCGACCTCAAGCATCCCCGAGTCGAGATCGTCCTGGACGGCGCTCATCAGTTCCAGGTACAAATCCGTATAGTCTTTGAATGCCTCCCAAACCACCGTATTCACGATGTCCATCGCGTCCGCGTCATCGAGTCGCGTCCATAGTGCATGGGGGGAGAAGAATCGCCTCGCCTTCTGCGGTATGTCCCCACCCCACGGCAACAACGGCGGGGTGGGATCGTCGGGAGTTCCTTGGTATTTGGAATGTAATGCACGCAGTTTGTCTTCGAATCTCGAGTATCGTTCGGGAAACAACGGCGATTTCCTCCCTTCCCCATCGTCGTCATCGTCGTCGAGGGGTAGGACCGGCTGAAAGTCAAGGGCCACCAGGTGTTTGTTCCCTGGCAAACTTACGATATCGGCACCGAATATCGGTAGTCCAAGGTAGTATCCCCCCCCATCGTCGTTCCTTCCATCGTCGTCTCGCGTCATACGTCGGATGCGCGGATCCGGAAATGACACGAAGTTGAGCACGTGTATCGTCATGTTCGTTATTAGCGCCTCCCCCGTCGGCGCCCGAGTCTCGAGGAATGCCATACGCGACAGTCGCAGCGCCTGTCGTCTACATCCGTCGTCCTCCCCCCCCCCGTCCATCCCCCCCGTCGTACCATCGTCCTCCTCCGTCGCGGTCGTTGCCGCCGCCGCAGCCGCCGCCGCCGCCGCCGACGACGACGACGATGGGACCGCCACCGCACACCCCCCACCCAGGAAGGGAAAGCGCGACAATGACCGCACGGACGCCACGACGCTCGTGCCGGGGGGGGCGTTCTTCACGGGCGAGGAATTCGACCTCAGACGCTCCGGTACGTCGTCGTCATCGTCGTCGAGGGCCGCCGCCGCCGCCGTCCCCCCCCATCGCGAGGAGGTCGACGAGTCGACGATGACGTCGTGTTCGTCCTCGTCGACAGACGACGACGTCGACGACGACGAGGAGGAGGAAGTCAGCGCGTCCCACGCGTAATCGTGAAACTTGCGATACAGATCGACTCGAATCGAGGACGATCGATATGCCGTTCCCCAATAACGATATCGAATACGACCGATAAGAGGAGGACCGAGGCGGGGGAGGAGGAGCATCGACCGATCGTCGTCCCGGGCGTATACCGGAGGGGGCGAGAGGGGGGGGGGGGGATGTCGTCGTCTCGTGGAGGCGACGGCGACGAACCCGATGCGCGATCCCGCGGAGGACGATGTCGCCGCCGACCCCGATGACCCCGCGATGGACGAGAGCGCGATCGCGCTTGTCATCGTCGTCGTCGTCGAGATGCCCACCATGATATTATCGTGGGGTGATGTGGATAAATAATAAATATGTACAATAACTAGAGTATTGTATGTTGTGATGTGTGGGACGCAAAAGGAAAGTCAGTGATCTGTGATCTGGTCACATTCGTGACTCGGGCTAAACGCATGTGGATTTATTACCAGCGCTGTGGTGCGATTGCCCAGACCCAAGAAATCTGGGACGGTCACTGGACTATCTATGTGGGTTCTTTGTTGCTACTGCTGTTGTTTGAAGCATAGTAGGAATAATGTCATTCACAATTCGAACACATCATGAATCATATCACAAATGGTTATTACCCAGTATCTTCTCTTAAGCCGCTATGGCAGAGTTACCCCCCCCCCCGTACATTTGTGGCACCTTTTTTATTGCCATCATAATATATATGTCATTGTGGTCAGAACGACCCTGCCAGGATTCTAAAAATCCAAAATATGCCAGAATGCCACCGAATGGATTCCAAATCGAATCAATGTCCCCCCCCCCCCCCCTCCAATAATTGAATAATTGTGTTCGATTCTCCAATATTCTCCATTCGACTCCTCCTTTTAAATTCTATTCACTCATCCCAAGAACCCCTTCTTCATCCCCGTGCCGCCGCCCTTACTCGAAAATGCCTTCTTGCTCTCCCTCTCCCTCTCCTCCTGCTTCACCAATTCCGCGGCCAGCCTCTCGGCGTTCGCGATCCTCGCCTTCTCGGCGTCGACCTTCGCCTTGATTTCGTCGTACTTTGCCTTTTCCGCCGCCGCCTTCTCCTCCTCCGCCCTCTTCTTGTCGGCGATCGCCTTGGCCTGCGCCATCTGCTGCGCCTTGGCCTGCTCCTCCTTTTGCTTGAGCATGTTGTGGTATTGCATCGCCTGCCTCCACACCACCTGGAGGGAGGAAAAACGGAGAGAGAGAGGGAGGGAGGGAGGGGTTGGTGTGAATGGACGAGCGTGCCGGGAATTCGAATCGTACGACAGGACGGGGCAGTCGCGCGTGTCGATGGGGTATGCATCATGTAGTCCCCGCACGACGGGGGGCGCCCAATCGAATCAATTCTTTCGATGGCAGAGGAAAGTAAAAAAGAGAGGGAGAACTCACGTTGCTCCACCCGGGCTCGATCTCGTCCGCCTCCGCCCTGACCTCCTCGACCTCCGCGCTAACCATCGCCTCCGCGGCCTGGTAGCTCTTCCACTGCTTCACGCTGCACATGCTCTGCGCGTACAGCTTGTTCATGCCCGCGCTCTCCCTCTGTATGTGACTAACAATGGGTATGTCGGCGATGCACCTCTTCATGAGGGCCTGCGCGAGCATGCGATGGTGTGGACTAGGCTGTCCCCCCGCCTCGGGCACCTGACCCGGTTCCCACCCCTCGTCCTCGCATTTGCTTTTGACCTCGTAATACTCGTCCACCGCCGGTGGTAGCTTGAGGTTGAACTTGTCGCCGTCGAGGTTCGAGAAGAAGTCGTCGACGCCGGCGTTCTTGCGCCTGCGTCGTACCTGGAGGTAGGCGAATAACAGCGCGAAAGCCAACACCGCCAATGCCAGGTACACGGCCGGATCGACCCCCCCCCTCGTCGGGGGCGGTACGAACGAGTCGTCGGTCGACGTGGCGTCGTCGGGGTAAGACGAGTCGGCGCCCGCGCCTGCTCCCGCGTCGGCCGGACCACCGGCGTAGCCACCCGAGGAGGCGTCCTCGAATGTCGTGGATCCGTCCGGGTTGATGGTGGCCTCTTGCGCTGTGCTCATCGTTGTGGATACTTAATCTAATATGCTAATTCTCGCTATGTTGTGACCCGACGATCAGGTCAGGTCTCTCACCTCCGTCCATCCAGTCAGTCCCCAACATAAGTATCGTACCCAACACAAAACCAATACGATAGGTATGGTAGTAATACACGACATTACGAAGTTCCAGGTGTAAGATGGAAATTCCTGTCTAGAGACTCCCAATTACAAGTTACGACTTCAATCCACGCAATCTCTCTCTCTCTCTTATTCTCGTCGCAACCCTGACATCAGAAAAATCCTCTCTCAACACCATCACCATCGTCAGCGTCGCTCTCTCCCTCTCGCCCTCCTCCTCTCCCTCTCCAAGAGCCTCCAGCAGCTCCCGTCAACCCACCTAACAATCGATTGACATACATAAGATTCATCTCGTTTACGGGGCGAAATTTAATATAATCGGCAAATGAAAGTCCAAGCCCTGTCGTTACTAATCGCGGCGTCCTCGTCGCTCATGGCCGCGGCGTTCGCACCGCCGGCGTCCTCGTCCACCCGACGACTCGGGCTCCTCCCGTTTTCGACGTCGAAGCTCTCGGCCATGATCGTCGATCCGTCGTCCCTCCTTTGCGATTTTACCCATAGCGTCGATTCGATCCACAACGTCGTCCTCCCGTCTATGACACTCGCCGACCTCGACTCGGACGCCATCGCGGACGCCGCCGCCATCGCCTCGTCCTCGGCGGTCGCGTCGCCCCCCCCCGACGCGGGCAACGGATGGTTCGGTTTCCTGACGCTGCCGATCGAATTCATACTGCAATTGATCCACTCCTCCCTCGCGGGTGTGGGCCTGAGTTCCAACGCCTGGGGTGTGAGCATCATAGTGATGACGATCGTCATAAAGGCGTTGACGTTCCCCCTGACGAGGAGCCAGTTGGAAAGCACGAACAAGATGCAGGTGAGGGAAGCGTTGCGTTCGATGTGCGTCGCTTTCTGGGATAAGTATCTGACGGGGGATATCGTTCGATGTCCGAATATTACCCGTGTTTTGATCCTGCTTTTTCTTTTTTATAACTCTAATATTTCGCGAATTCGTACCTGTCGTGCTCGGTTTCGTGCTGCGAACACACACATACATCCAGGCGCTACAACCGACCATCAAGGCCCTCCAGGCCAAGTATCAATCCAACCCCGAGGTCATGAACCAGAAGATCGCGGAGGTATACCAGACTAATGAGGTCAATCCCCTCGCGGGATGCATCCCATCACTCGTGCAGATACCGGTCTTCATCGGACTCTACAGGGCGGTGCTGAACCTAGCGAAGGATAACGCCCTCGACGAGCCATTCCTCTTCCTCCCGAATTTGGAGGGACCGACGTACGGCGCCGATCCAGCACACGGGAGCGATTGGCTTTTCAAGAATTGGTGAGTCCCCCCCCCCCCCCCCCCCCCTCATCTCCCCCGTCTCCATCGAACTTTTTTTACCACGGCGGGAGTCCTTCCGTCCGTCGACTTTTCTCACTTATTTTCTCTCTCACGCACCATATTTCTTCTCCCTCTCGTGTTCGTGCCAAATCGAATTCTCTATCTCCCCATCCCCCCCCGAACCGTAATATTTACCCAGGGTCGACGGCGTGCCCCCCCTCGGATGGGAGCATACCATCGCCTTCCTTAGCATTCCAGTCTTCCTCACCATTTCCCAGGTCATATCCATGAATCTCATGCAGCCCAAAAGCGATGATCCGCAGCAGGCGCAGGCGAACGTCATCCTCAAGGTCCTGCCCTTCATGGTGGGTTGGTTCGCGCTTAACGTCCCCGCGGCCCTGGGAATCTACTGGGTGGTAAACAACATCGTGACCACCGCCACCACGCTTTACATTCGCAGTTCCATGCCGAAGATGGAGATCATGTCCGGGGGCGGGGGTGGAACCTCGACGATGATGTCTAGCTCGACGACGACGGCAGCGAATTTCAACCCCACTCCCATGAACGACAGGGCGGTCGGCTTCGGCGGGAGGTCAGGGGCTGATGCGGGCGACGGGATGAAGACGATCACTCCCGTCGTCGATGCAGAGATCGTCGCCCAGGATGCTTACGCGACCGTTGGGGGGAACGAAATGCCAGACATCCCTGCGGCGCCTACGGGCAAGGTGAGTCCAGTAGTGCGGTATTTTGTCATCGTTGGGAGCGTATCATCTTTGGTATCCCTCAAAAATTTGATCTTTATGTTTTTGTCCTCAATTCTTCATTGCACCTTTTCCTGATGGATTCAGAGGGGTACGAAGAAGAAGAAGAGAAGAAAGGACTAAGGAATACCATGCCACGGGAGGTTTAAACAACATACTTGATGAATGCACTGCCTTCGTGTTATTGCATTCGGTTTCTGTTCCGAATTAGAAGCTAAAATGAGAAGGAGAGACCGGGTTTATCGGGGGTGAGGTGTTACTGTGTGATAATATGTTAACAACCGCACTGCGGGTTGTGTGAATAACAAACAAGACAGAGATCCATGCCAAATTGTAGTGTTTAACGATACAAATTCACCTATGGTTCAAAGTTCGTACAAGTTTAATGCGAGTCCTGGAACGCTGGTTTTGAAACTAAGTCAATACGTAGAAAATGTACCATAGGCTACGATACTTTTGCACCCCTCATTTTTGCCTCTGTTCCACCACTCACATCACGTTTTCCGAAGATCATGATGGCCGGCGGCATCAGCCCATATCATCGCCTACGGACCAAGTGAGCGCATTATTGTCACCCCCACATCAGGGGGGATGATATGTGCGCTTGGTTTGGGCAAAATCCAACTGAAACCCTTTATAATATCATACTATCTACAGACAACGTGATTGAAGGTTTTTTTCTGGAACAAGGTGAGACCATGAATCTGCATTTATTACCTGAATTAGCGCTACTAAACCCCCTGCTCACCCCCCATAATTCCCCCCCCCCTGCCCCCGGATGTGTCAAAGGATGCAACGGTGCAGGTATTTTGAATATCGGCAGCACCAACAATCAACTCATTTGGAGCATCAGAAATAAGAGGATCGTTGTTGCTGGCTAACTCAACAATCAATTTTCCTGATCGGCTTTTAAATTGTTTAACTCTTCCTGAGTCATCAACAGCGCGGCCAACAACAATTCCTTCTTTTTCAGCACTTCAAGATGACCGATAGCAGTGTGAGCCATCTCAATGACATTGGACTGCGCCTCAATCAACTTTTCTTTGTCATTGTGAGTCCATTTCTTGAATGCTGGGGGGGCTTTTCCATGGCATTTGATCTCCATCAATGTGACAAACTTGGCATCCTTCTTTTG
>JALLPB010000956.1:0-12048 GCA_036939975.1 Cyclostephanos tholiformis | reverse complement strand
CCCCCCCCCCCCCCCCCCCCCCCCCCCCCCCCCCTCACCCCTCCCTCTTCGCGATCGCGAGAGCGTTCGTTCCACACAATGTCTCCTTTTTATTCTTATCCTCCCCTTATTACTCTCTTTTAATCGAACACGAACGACGAACCGCGATGCATATGCCTGTTCATGTACCCGTTCACGCCGCCGCACTCTTCGATCTCGTTTATATTCCATCCCAATTCCTTACAAACCACGTCCAAATCGTCGGTAATAACGAACTTCTCCCTAGTGTGTTCGTTAATGAACGACAGCATCGCATTAACGGCCTTGACCAAGAGTTTCGGTACAGGATATATCACCATCCGTTCGAGCGTTTCCGGATAATTCGGCTCGAACGTCTCGTACAATTTACGTATCGTACCGGGACGGAATCCTCCCCCCCTGATGCTAACGCCGGTGAGGTCCACGAATTGGGACGATTTGGGAGAGCGCGGATCGGGACTCTTGGACAATAGAGTTTCGGTATACACCACGAATGCCCTAACGACGTCGTCGGACAACGTATCGGACTGATCGGCGCCCAATTTTTGCAGCGTTCGGAAGTCGATGTATACCACGGGTGCCTTTACCCCGTCCTCCTCCTCCTCGTCGTCGTGGTCGTGGTCGTGATCGTCGTGGCGGTCGTTATTGCCGCCCTCGTCCCCCGCACCCACCACACGACGATCGATGACGCCAACGGCCCCGCTCCTGAACAATCTCTGGAGGCTCGGCGACGTGAGGTCGATGGGGAAGAATTCTGCCCGCCATCTCTCGTGACGCTGTATCGCGCTCATCGCATGGGGCACGTTGCCCCCCCGCGCGCTCAGGAAGCGACTCCACGAATGGACCCGACTGTCCCACTCGTATCGCTCGAGGGACAAAACGAGCGGGCCCGACGACGACGACGACGACGTCGAATATGCCGTCTTGATATTGCGTATCCCCAAGAGCAGTTTATCGTACGATTCGCCGGGCCTGGCGCTGCTTATCACCCTGGCCCAGTCGACCTCCCTCCCATCGATCTCGTCTCGCACTCCCCGATCTCCCCCCACGTCCTTCGCGTGCGATTCTTCCGTCGACCGACCCCCGTCGTCCTCGCCACCCCCCCCCCCCTCGTCGTCGTGATCGTCGTCATCGTCCGGCGCGATCGGATCCCGTCCGAGCGTGACGTCCACCAATTTCGTCGCGTCGTCGTAATCGGGGGGGAATCGACGATATCCGAGGCCGTTCACCGCCACGATGATGTCGCCCACCCTCGCCCCGCATCTCCTCGCCAACGACGTCGACGTCGTCGACGTCGAGGCGGTGGTGGCGGTGGTCCCGCCATGCGCGGCATCGACGTCGACGTCATCGTCGTCGTCGTCGTCGGGTAGGATACGACCCACGCTGGCGTATCCGGGCAGGAACATCTCGTTCGTTAGTCCGTTGTCGTGATTCGCGAGACGAATCCCGAGGGACGCGTTGGGATCGCATCCGGCGAGGGATATAATGAGCGTTCGCGGCGGATCGTCGTTCGACGACGTTCCCTCGAAGATGGGCGATCGATTGCGATTATTGATGTGGTCGTTTTTATCGTTGCGATTGTCTTCGCCGTCGTCGTTATGACGCGGGGGGATGGAGGAGGGGACGGGGGAGGAGGTGGACATGATGGTTTTGTGCCCGCGCGTGCGTGTGTGTTTGTGTGTGTTTCTATTTATTATTTTTTTTAAATGATATATTCTTCGCCCGTCCTTAATAATTTTTGGGACGAATTTTTAAAACTGGTGTTCCTTCCTGTGTGGGGGGGAGGGGGGCCGATAAGGGTTGATCGGGCGTTCTCGTGTGCTGTTTATTTACGGTGAAACGACACGAGGTAATGGGGGGGCTTGATACTAAAACACGATAGAGAGATAGGAGAGTACCTAAGTATGGAACGTGGCGATGTGTGGAGTTTGGTTTTTAACTTCTTGTCGGCCGGCTGGGCGGGGGCAGAGTTGATATGCTCCTCATATTAATTTTGGGGTGGGATCCGAATCATACAAAGGTTGGCGGGAAGCTTTTTTTTTTTCTTGCATCGAAGACGTCAACTCACATATACGAGATTTGTTCACTTATTCCCACGTGATGGCTCGTTTTTTGAGAAAGCAAAAAACTGTTACTACTTCACGCCCACATGATAATTTTTGTGTTTTTTGGTAAGATGCCACCGGTATTTTCGTCCGACTAGCGATCACGGCATGCACGGAGTTGAAAAGAATGAGACGAGAGTCGAGCGTTCAACGAACACAATAAAATATTATTATGAATGGAACACAGTGTTAATGAACCATACATAAAAATAATCTATTACCACATTCACTCTTTTCACTCGCAATAATACAATTTCAACAGTACAATGAACTGCATACACATCTCGGTAGTGCTCCTGGCGGCGCAGCAATTCATGGTCGTATCATCGTCGGCCGCGATCGACGAACCAACCCGTACTCTCCGTAGACGCCTGTGGGGAGGCGGACCGCGATACGTGCCTTGTCTCACCGAGAGCAAATGCAGGGATAGGTACCACCTAATGCGAGACGCCGGCGTCCTGACGGGATATTTCTACGTGAGCGATGACTATCAAACGAAGGGATGCATATTGAAGGGGAATAATTTTTACTTCAGCGATGGCACGATCGAGGAGATGAACGAGCCGGTATCTGGCGAGAAGCAGCGCATCTGGTGCGAGGAGAAGGGGGAGGAGGAGGAGGAGGAGGGGGGGGGGGGATCGATCGTCGTGGTGGGAAAGGACGACGTCATGTCCATGATGATGTCGATGGGAACGATCGATTCGTCGATGCCGTTGAAGACCAGTCAAATGTCTATGTCGATGGGCACGATGGATATGTCGGTGCCATTGAAGACTAGTCGAATGAGCATGTCCATGGGGATGACGGATATGTCCATGTCCATGAAACAGAGCGAAATGATCATGTCCATGGCAACGACCGATGTGTCCATGTCGATGCGATCGACCGATATGTCGATGCCATTGAAATCGAGTCGAATGAGCATGTCGATGGGAATGCAATATACGTCCATGTCCATCAACCAGAACGAAATGTTAATGTCGATTGGAACGGCTGAATCATCGAATGATGTGCCGATGGTGATGTCGAAGGATATTATGATCGATATGTCGATGTCCATAATGCAAACCGAGATGAGCATGTCGATGGGAACTACGGATATGTCGGTGCCCCTGGAAACGAACGAAATTAGCTTCGAGGATGCCATCACCGGCAGCGTCAGTCCCAACAGTGCCCCTCCTCCCGAGAGGATGGATGATGCCGCGGAAGGATCAAGCCCCAGTAGTGCCCCTTTTACCGATGAGGGGGATGACGCAGAATCTAATCAAGAAGGGGGCGGTTTCTTCGAAAGCATCGGTAACGCAACGCAAACAGCCACGGACACCGTGACGGACTTCTTCGGGAACATCACTTTACCCCTGGGCAATTTTTCAAGCGGCGATGACGACAAGGATGGATCGACTACTTCATCCGGGGCAATAGCTTCTTCTGCTCTGAGTCGCACTGCTTGCTTCGTTGCTGTAATAGTTTCATTTTTATTCGTCGGTGAACAATTGTAACTAGTGCCTCGTGGCGATGACGGCAAGGACGGACCGACTACTTCATCCGGGGCATTGGCTAATTTTTTCTGCTCTGAGTCGCACTTCTTGTTACTTTTCTGTTTCAGTTTTATTTTTATTCGTCGGCGGACAATTGTAATTAGTGCCTCATCTATATTATTTGATGTTGAATGCACATGTTTTAAGTGATGATAGGAGTTAATGTCGTATTTTATTTAGTCCAATTAGAAAAGAATAATCAAATAGACCGTCCATATTTTCCATCAAGATGTGCGTAGTCGTGGTTGAACCTGTTGAGCTATTCGGAAAGAAGTAGCGCATGGTGTATGCAAATATCAGATCAAGCTTCTGACCGTCTACCATTTGTCCTTAATTACGGTACCTTCGAATGATGAAGGTGATTAGCCTGCTTGACCAAACTTGACTGACTACACTACGAAACAGTCTAAATAGAAAATGTAGGGGGCAATTTGGCATATCCTTAAATGGCAAAGCTTCATCTTGAGCAGCCGAAATACATACTACGCAGAATATGCAAATTGACCGTGTGTTATTCAATTAAATGCAAATGTTAGCCAACTTCTTGTTCGAGATCGGGGTGCATTTCGGCAATCCGTTGGAGTATTGGCCGCTGCAGCATCCGGTATCGCACTCGGAACTCGTCGAGCACTCCGCCCAATCCCCGTTTGTGGGCGGATCGCCGGCACAAATGTCCGGACGGTAGCCACCGAGGAGCTCGGATTCGTCGAACGGGGTGCATTTTAGCACTCCTCCGGACCACTCGCCGCTGCAGCACCCATTCATGCACTCTGAGCTCGACGTGCACATCTCCCAATCTACAAGGCACGAGACGCCTCCGTTACAGTTCGTTTCCGACGTGACGCAGATGTCGGCCATGCGTTCGCCCGAGATCGGGGTGCATTTCAGCAATCCGTCGGAGTAACGGCCGCTGCAGCATCCGGTATCGCAATCGGAACTCGTCGAGCACTCCGCCCAATCCCCGTTCGTGGGCGGATCGCCGACGCAAATGTCCGGTCGGTAGCCGCCGAGGAGCTCCGATTCGTCGAACGGGGTGCATTTCAGCACTCCCCCGGACCACTCGCCGCTGCAGCATCCATTCCTGCATTCCAAGCTCGACGAGCAAAGCGACCAATCTCCACCGCCATCGGGATATACCTGGAAAATAGGACCAGTCACGTCTCCTTCTTCCTTGGGCACGTGCGGCTCCATCCCATACGGGGCGGTGGACTTGTTTCCGAGCGTAATCCCGAGTGCGATCGCCAATGTCATCGCGAGGGCGAATACGGTGCAAACCAACAGCCGCGTGCGCCACTGGTCCCACCATGGACGATCCTTCGCGAGCGGCGTCGCGATGATGACGTGTCCGTCGTCCTTCTTCCCGTATTCGTCGTCATCTTCCTCCACCAAGAACGCTTCCGGTATGGCAATGTCGTGATGAAAATCGAGATAACCCACGGCGGTAGCGCCGTGCGCCGCCGATGCCGAGGCCGCCGCGTTTCGGTCGACGATCGAATCCTCCCCCCGACGAGTGTCATCGTGCGCGTTGACAATTTCAAGTCGATCCACGCGATGATCCTCCGAATCCCCCCTCCCCCCCTCCCCTCGTCGACGTGGCGTGTGCGCGGCCCCCCTTACTACTCGGATGAGAACCCGGAAAACAATTCGCACGACGGACGACGCGATGCCCGACATCATCCTCCTCGAATTCCATCGGATGAACGATCGTGTCGTCATCCCCCCCCCCAGTGTCGCGATCGTTCGTCCCCTCCTCGATGATCATCCTCCCCCTCTTGGATGTTGTTGTAACGTCAATATCGTCCTCCTCGAACTCCGTCGGATCGAAGGGCGCGGGTGCAATTTCGTCGTACGCATCGTCGTCGTCGTCGTCGTCATCCCTCCAATTTCCGCGGCGGCCATCCGATGTCGACGACGGCGCGACGGACGACGGTCCACCCTCCTCGGTGATTACGAGGACGTCGTCGCGGTCGTTCCTACACTTTTCGAGATGGCGATCGGACGACATCGCGCTTCTTGCCTTCGTTGTCGCCGTGGAAAATTCGTCCTCGACGACGCCGCCCGCCCTTTCGTTTTTCGGAATGATCGTAACGTTTGGGGGATGGTGATGGTAAAATATATTATAGGGTGAGGACGATGCGTCTGATTTACCCTGCCTCGAATAAATAATATGTCATATTGTGTATTATTATGATTTGAATAAAATCACACGAAAATCATCCTCGAGTGAATGTGTAATGGGTCGGTAGGAGCACGATCACGAGGAGGACATACCGCAAGACCACGAAAACAACGCCACGAATATCCCCCTCATCCCCCATGACATCGTCTCTCCCCTCGACCATAATATTTTCCTTGGGACGCGTGGGAGATAGGGTGGTGTTGGTCTTGTGGATTCCCCCCCCCCCTGACCCCAGCCCCGCGCCCCGGCCGAGAAAAAAACAAAACAAAAGAAGTATACAGACGCAAAAATAATGTCGGGTAAAATGAGTATCCGTAAGCCGACGGTCCGGATAGAGATTATGTACAATACGTATTTTCTCCCTCTTTTGATTGAATCCCACAGAGTGTGTACGTAGAGAATTTATCGAACCAGATCGACGGAGACTCACAAAAAAAAAGAGAACACCCCATAATCGATTCGTGGGATCGACTCTTGATGGGATCGAAGTTTTTTCACCCATCAATAATATAGTAGTAACAACATTGTAGAGCATTATTTATTAGCGCTCTCGCTTCGAAGATAGCAAGACGGTTACACCACCCCAGGCACCGTGTCAATGACCACCACGACCGCCACGATCCTACCCTCCTCGACAATCGTACTGCTCCTGCCAGTAGTAGTATCCACCCATCTCCGCGGCGCATTCGCATTCCCCCGACAGCGACGACAGCAATCGACATCCGCATCAATGATGGGGGACATGATGATCGATGATGGCGTGCCGTGCCTCACCGCCGACGAATGTCGTGCCAGGTACGACGCACTGATATCCTCCTCGGTCATAGACGGTAACTTCTACTCGGATGCGGATAATAACGACGACTTCGGTCCGTACGAGGGATGCGTGTTGAAGGGCGATAACGTGTATTTCGGTAACGGCGGTACCATCGAGCAGATGTCGTCGATTTTGTACGGCGAGGAACAGAGATTGTGGTGCGACGAGACTATGATGATGATGTCGTCGTCGTCGTTGGAGGCGAACGATGCGATGCACCACACGTCGATGGGAATGTCGAATACGTCCATGATCCGGAATGATACGAGCGCGTCGATGATGGGGGGTGGCATGGAGTCGATGTCGCCGTCGGGAACGAATCAGATGGGCACGACGATGATGACCGCCGGTCCGCCCAGCGTCGCTCCCGTTGCCGCCACCGCGGACGTCGCGACGACGTGCGAAATCGGGACATCGGCAAATACCTCGAAATCATGTCCCGATGACGAATTCTGCCAATTGCGATTCGGGGCGTGCAACGTCAAGATGACGGTATATGTAGGATCATGCGTTGCTGTGCCACAGGTTTGTACCCTCGATTATAATCCCGTATGGTGAGTGATAACGATAGAGATAGGAGGGGAGGAGGGAGTAAAAGGAGGAAGGACGTGCGCCGTTTGATTTTCTTTTTTTCTTCGGTTTTCTCGGATTTCGATTTGCCTGCCACCCCCCGTCGTATCGTCCATATCCCCCTATTTGTCCACCGACCTTGCATTTTCTCCTTTTCTCTCTCTCTCTCTCTCGCTCCCCATATATAACCATACATCATCATTATCATCATCACAGCGGATGCGATCAAATCACCTATGCCAACGAGTGCATGTCCTATTCGTCCGGCATTAGCGTCTCGCGCACGGGCGAGTGCGACGTCGGCAATGGTACCACCGACAACGCATCGACGACGAATGACACCGCCACATCGGCCATCGAAAATGCAATCGATGACGTGGTCAACGCGACGGATGCGATCGCGGATGCCGTGACGGATTGTATCGATAACGCGACGATCCCGGCGTTGGGAAATTACACGGACGACGAGGACGATGGAGATACGAAGATGGAATCGACGACGTCGTCGTCGTCGTCGTCGGGGACCGCCGTGGCCTCGTACGCTCCGGGCCTGGTCGTCGCAATTGTCCCGATTATTATTTTGTCCGCGGTCGTACATGGAGGCGAAAATTGGTTGTAGTACTAGGTAGTTGATTTTCTCGAACTCGTTTCTCGTTCATGAGATATGTAGCGAATAACCCGTGTTGATTTCGATGTTTAATTTTGGAGGATTTAGAGAGCACTAAGATTAATTGATGAGTAAAACACAATTAGACTTGTAGTTGATCATGAGAAATTTCGGATATTCAGCGTCATTCGGTCTTTTTCATCTATGGCGAAGCCGATTTGCACAACAATCAGATAACCTCCAACAAAGCTTCTGTTGATGATGACAATGGGAGTATTGCTACACGTGCGGCATGTTCATCTCGATGGAAATGCGGGGACACAAACTAACTTCTATGATAGCCTGCTGGAGATAAATATTCTGAATTGTACCAAGAAAGAAAAATGTAACAGCAACTTTTTTACTAACCATTATGAGTAATGAAGTGACGTATTGCAATATTAAGCATATGAGTCACTGGTTTGGTCACCCTAAAATTCACCAAATTCATTGCCTACAAAGACAAGCATATTCATCTCAGCGGTGAGAAGAAAATTGCAACTGAGTTGTTCAGTAATTTTCAATTTCCAGTTCATAGAAGGAAAGTCTTGCTTTGGTGGAAACAAAAAATAAGATCAAACCTATTAGGTAGGTATCGTACCCATTCACCATGTCCAAAAACAACATACATGCATCCTACCCTACCTGCATATTTATTTTAAGCACAGGTCTACTACCTAAGGGGCAGTTCAAGTGCAAAGGAAAGTACAATGTAGCAAGTCGGATAGCGCAAAACAAAGGATGTGACACTGAATTTTTGCTCTTTTTGAGACACATGTCCCCAAAATGAGTGTCATTGGCTTCGATTTCATTTTTGGCTGAGGAAAACCAAATAATTTTTTTCATGCCATTCAACAAATAAAATCCTGCAGTAAATATTCACATCGTGGTCTTCTTAATCATGGAACAAAAGTACTGTATGTAATGTATGCTACATTTAATTTTTGGCAAAATCCATTGTTGGGAGGGGCAGCTTTATTCTCACATGCATTCGGCAACTACTCACTATTCACTTCTCCGAACACTTGAAAAGGCAAGCAAAAAAAAGAAGCTCAGTTAGGAACACTCGACACTGTGATCTGTGCTTCACAACTTGCCACTTTTTACTTTCAGTAACAATTGAGCCACCCCTAAGAGGTATTCACTTCCTTATCTTTTCATTTTTGATTTCCAGTTCATAGAGAATGAACTTTTGCTTTGATGGAAACAAAAAATAAATTTAAATCTATTTGGTATCCTTCTTCCTCACCAAGTCCACACCCACATACATACATATGCATGCTACCTATGTATTTATTTTAAATACAGCTCTACCTAAAGTATTTGCTAACCTTCATCACATTACCTACCTGTGCCTATGTCCAATGTGCAATACCATTGGGTATGCTGTTTGAGCAATAAGCTGTTTAAGCAAAATACTAGAAAGAGCATTGCTACATGGGCCACATTTCTATTTTCTTTCTAAATCCTGCATATGCATGTAATTTAAATAGCATGGTCATTTTCCTCTTTCAATCCTGATTGGAATGATATGTATGTTGGCTATGTTCCTCTTAGATGTCAGTAAAATTTGTGTATGGTGCACCTAATACAACCACCACTAGCAAACCTTACTAACAAATGACTACAATACAATAAACTCACTGACCATGCCCACCAAAAGGATGGCCATATGACCCATTGCCTGGGAGTGCAGCAACTGTGCTCACACCAATGAAGGCACCAAGCCTGGATCATGCTCCAGATGCGATGCCCTTGAACCTATCTGCTACATGATTTGGAGATGGTTGGATGGATTTTAACTGCCGCCTTTGCTTGCACCCCCATTCCTAATAAATATATAGAACATTAATTTAGGAAAATAATTCTTGTAGTAATAATCTATATTATTGAACACCAAGAAAAATATTGTTACATCGAATAGTTGATATTAGTAGGACAATTAGTAGTATTGTCATTTATAACAAAATGCAACAAAATGAGGGTTGTTGCATTGGAAAGATACTCGGGGACCATGAATATATAGAGCATTAATTTAGGAAAATAATTCTAGTAGTAGTAATCAATATTATTGAACACTAAGAATAATATATGTTTACATCGAATAATTGATATTAGTAGGATGATTAGTAGTATTGTCATTTATAGAATTCTTACTCAACCTACCCCCTTTCTTGGTTTGGGAAGTTAGAAAATCAGGGTATCTTATTTTGTGTTAGAGACAGTCTTCGAGAGCAGAGGAATTTGTTGTAAAACTTGAAATAGCTCTTTTTGTTTACTATCTATGACTAAGCTTATGCTGATTTAACAACATAGGAATAGGTACTAAGTTCACTTTGTGGTTCTTTAGAAGTCTATTTGACCCTGGGGTGGTCTTGCGCTAGTGTTCAGAAGAAAGTAATGTCAGAACTTGAAATAACATAAAATTTGAAGCACAAAGTAAAACTTGAAACAGTCATCAACCCATTCTTAATCTGGATGTGACTATGTATTCTCACAATGAGCAACTCCAAAATGCACTCTTGATACACTTACATCTAACTAATTTAAGTGTAATTTTTACACAGACACAAGAAATTGGAGACCCCTTTGAACTGTTGACCAGGACTGAACATAAGTAAAAAAGAATCACAAACATAAAAAAGCAGTCCTACCCCTAGCAGCTGTGCCCTATTATCTTCATGACAACTTTCTCCACAGCCAAATTCATGAAGCCACAACTCCCCATGAGTTAATTGTTGGCGCCTGGTAGTGGGTTCAAAATTGTTGTGACTGATTCTCATGCTTGAGGCCATGGCCTAGGCTTAAGATGGCCACGTTTAAAAAAATAAGCAACAAATAAATTTGAGATGGTGTCAGCAGTGGTAAAGATATTGGGGAGGATGTGAAACCACAGTGGATTTTTGGGGGGGATGCTATCTCTTTGTCCGGGGGGGGGGTGATTTTTTCAGGAATAAAACATTTCATGGCCTTAATTGGTGGTTGACAACAAATATACTCAACAACTAACCAAGAACACATGGAAGCAATGGAAGAAGGACAGGTTGAGTTGGGGTATAGTAAAAAAAGAGAGTGCCACAGGCCCCTTCTTCTAACTAGAGATGCAGGGTAGAGAGTGCTGATCATAGGTCGAAAGAGGTAGAATTTTGCGTAATCGAAAATTATTAGCATAAGAAATGATCTCGCCTATAGACAACCTAGGTTGAGATCTCCACAGAGAAATCTATAGATCATCTTGGATTCTGAGGTGTTGGTATTAGATATAGAAATAGGAATGCACAGTCCTGTGTTGGGACCAGCAGTCCTGCATTGGGATGCTGATGTGGCAAATAGCCAAGTCAGCATTTTATAAGTCCTAACTCAGTAGTCTGGCCTTTGATACACGTCTAGCATCTGGCCTTATGCTGAGCATGCCAAAAGTACGTAAATACCGTACAATATAAGTGGATTAAATCAGAGAGATACCTTCAGTGGCTGCAGTTCAGTTGAAAAATGCAGCAACCAACCAAAAGACTGTGTTGGCAGTGGGGGGCTGTTTGAGATGAGATGCAACTGATGCAAAACATATGGGGGGATAGTGTCCTGTCGATGACAAAAAAATGTAAAACACAATTAATTGTGGCCCTCCATGGCTACCAAATATGTGGGCGCATTGAAGAAGGGATATTGCATGATGCAAAATCTTACAGGGATGGGAGGGGAATGTCATTTAATAAAGATTGGGGCAATCAAGTTTGGAGGAGGTTAAAAAGAAAAATAATATTGATGACTAACCAAATTAATTTTTTCTGGTCATTAACAAAATGAAACAAAACCCTTCGACAGAGCCATTGGCCAAAGCATTGCAAAGATGCCATCGCAACAAAACTATTTCACTCGTGATAGCTGACGGCCATGCTGCTCCCACATACACAGGGCTTTTTGTATAAAAAAACTGTATCGTCCTTGCTGGTTTCTAAGATGCAATTCGATTCCAATAAAAGCTTTACAGTAGGGGCGACTGGCACGCTTCACAATGGTTCCTTGAATCAACATATCTAGCTTTCATAGGTACGTAGGCTAACTAGATCAGCTGATTTTGGGCAGCGATTCATGGTTGGCTTGGTAGTTGGTTTCCTTGTTAGGTTATCAATTGATAGTGACCTAGGCTGGTGGATAACTTTTCCCCTGAAATG
>JALLPB010000954.1:0-13834 GCA_036939975.1 Cyclostephanos tholiformis | reverse complement strand
AAATAATAGTACTCCTTGCTTGCTCGAACCATAGAAAATGGTATTAAAACTGTGCTGCCAGCACCTCCGATGCTCTAACCCTAACCCTAACAAGACCCCCCCCAAAAAAGACTCATCATGAACTAATTCTTTCTTTTGTGAGTCCGCCGGCGCGCCCAGGAGCCTGATATCTGGCATACTGGCTCCCAGCAGCACCAGTAAGTAAGAAAAAGGGTTTTGGTGGGAAAAAGCCTTCTTGTGCACATGCAGAGAGAAGAGAAGGATGACGTTGCCCCATCAGCTGCAGTGGCTGACAAGCACTGGGACACTGGTATTTATGCATGCGCGCGGCAAAAAAAAGATGTGGTGCCGCCCTTCTCTCAATTGGGGCGCCAAAGAAAGAAGATAATGGTGCCAGCAAGAATGAATAAATTACACAACACAACACAACATCAAAAGGTGAATTCTTGATGAGGGCGCCTTCTCAGTGGGGTGACATCATAGCTGCTGCTGCTGTTGGTGTGCAAAGTGAAAAGCTGTGCCCCTTCTCTCTCCAGCGCCCTCACAATTGCTGGGCGCCAAAGAAAGAAGATGATGGTGCCAAGAATAAATAATAAAACAAGACACAACAATCAAAAGGTTCCTTCTTGTTAGAAGATGAGGCACCTTCTTCTCAGCGCAGCAGGGCGGGGGGGGGGGTGAGCGTGTGAATAGTAAATAAGCAACAATCAAATGAGAGCTGTGCACGACCAAGTGTCCTGCCATTGCTCATTTTTATTTTCATCTCCGAAAACAAAAAACCTTTTTTATTCCATCAACATGTCTTCTATGTCGCCATCACTAATCTTGACAAATGATCCAAGTCCATCCGATGAGGAACAAGAGCAACGTCTATTTATGCAACCAGAGACTGAAGCAAGCAATCTAACTGTGGAACCAGATATCCCCAAGCGCAAAGCCACCACTCGAGATAAAGCACCCCCCAAGAAGAAGAAGCAGCGCTCTGACATCTCCGATGCTGACTTGGATGCCCAGTTGAAGCAAGTGAGCACAACCTTTAATGCCAATGATTCTCTTCTTTGTGCCACTACTACTGACGACAACGAGACCAAAAAAGCAACCAAGTACTTTACGCAACCTGTTCTTGGCAAGAGGAAATCGATGTGGTGGGAGGGCTTTGTACAGTTAATCCCAACCAAACATCCCAAGCTCTTCCCTGAACATGTTATGTGCTTATTGTGCTCAAATTCACCCAATCCGGATAATGGCTTAGTCAAGATTGGAATCAGCCAGTTGACAAGCAATCTTTGAGCTCACAAGAAGTACCACCATCCCAAGGAATATGAGGTCATCACCAATAGTATTAATCTCAAGACTCCACAATCAGTCATCTCCATGACACCATCCATCAAGAACATGCCAGGATTTGGTGCCAAGCTTAATGCAAAATGTGCCAAGCTGATCTACCGCACAGCTGCTGCATTGCTTGCAATTGAGGAAGGCATTCCCTTCCGTACATTTGAACAGCCTTCATTTCGCCGTTTGTTCAGTCCTTTGAATCATGAGTCTGACAAAATTGTCAATCTTCAGCATCATCAGGTCAAGGACGCATAGCTGCCCAACATCCATATGCACATCCACAGCATATAAATGTTGTCAAACACATTATATATATATAACAGTGATGTGACATGAGTGGTGGATGGATCGACAGCCTCGATCACCACTTTTCAAGTCACATATCATCTGAGACTTGCCCAGATTTGTGGCAAAATTCCACAAGGCTTGGTCGGCATGAACGGCCATAACGTGGNNACATCCATATGCACATCCACAGCATATAAAGGTTGTCAAACACCTTATATATATATAACAGTGATGTGAGATAAATATGGGTTGGTGGGTAGACAGCCTCAATCACCTGTTTAACGCCACGATTAAAGTCGACGAGCTCAGCTATCTATCTGGCCATCAAACAGTAACAACAACAACAGACAAAAATTGGTGCAATTACCATCCTGCAAAGAAGCTCCTGAAACATGAAACAGTGATATCCCCTGAGAGACAATAGCTGCTAAGCTGTTAAAGGAGGGGGTCTTAGTAAGAAGTGGATTTCCCTTGTACATACCTACATACTTGCATACTTACTTTAAAATACGTACAAACCTACCTACCTACATGTAAAGTACCTTACGCAGTCTCTACTGGTCTCGCGAGACAAGGTCTGCGAGACGATACCATGGAATCGCGAGAAAAATCAGGTACTCATCTCGCAAAGTCTCGCAGCGGGACTGACCTCTAGAAATTTGTGTTTGTGTATCACAAACACAAAATTAATTTTGGGAACGCTCCATTATTGTTCTTCCTCTCTGATCCTATTTCTACCTGTGGCGAAGTAGAGGATACGCATGATCAGAGCACTAGGAAGCTTTGGACTTCGGGATATGAGGAGAAAGCGGGCGATCTCTTGAGCAGCAATGATTGTACCAGATGCCCTTGCAAAGCTGGAAGAACAAAGATCAGCATGCTCCCGATCCACCGTTGAGCAGACAATTTAAAGGGAAATGAAGTTGGTGGAAATGGATGCGAATAATTTTCGTAATTAACTTAACTCGATCCACTCAATCACGAAGGTGAAAAATTCCCAACAACGCTTCAGCCTGCAAAGATGAACATACGTCATTTTGCAGACTGATCCGTTGCCATGAATGAATCGACTGCTTTCCTCAATGCCGTGCCATCTGGTCCTGCAAAGTCTTGATCAAGTGCGCTTGCAAAGACAGCCATCATCTGGCCATCGTTCGACGCCAACGTACATTTCGCGACTGTTGTACGAAATAATTCCGACACCCCCATCTCTTCCATGAGCAACTCTGGCTTCTGTACGCTAATTTCTTGCCTAAGAGCGAAGGCCAGCGTTTTCCCATCAGGAGAGAGGGATACGCTGTCGCGATTAAGAACGGCCGAGTTTTGCGTTCCCGGCTTATCCTTTTCCCGTCGTCGAAGAATGAGCGTGGCTATTGCGGTCGGATCCCCAATGGACGAGAAATTTGACAAATCCCCGGTGGCGGCATATCCCTCCTCTTCGAGCAAGTTACGCACGGGGAATCTCTCGACGGCGATGACTTCCGCCTTCGACATATCCCCCGCAGTGAAGATAGTTCCGCCCCGCCTCCCCTGGCCGGTGTTGGCATCCGGCAAATCGCCCTTGGCGGATCGTCGGATGGCGAAGAACCGTCGTGGCACGTCTATCTCAAAGAGAGAAGGGTTGGCATTGTCCACGAAGCGTTTCATGGGCACTTCCATCGTTATGTCGTCCGCCGCGGATACCGGGGACAGCCATGGCGTCGCGGCCGAATCGCCCCCCGTCCAATACGCCACCGCGATGGCGGCAGTTGACTGGAGGATGCGACGGCGTTGGGGTGAGATGGTTGCGACGTAATCACTGGCGGTTGGCTTTGCGGTTTCAAATGCAGCGGCAGAATGTGCAGCGTTGGAGAAAATCACCGCTATTATTATAAGGAATGATCTTAGCATCATATTAATAATCGCCGCCGCCCCGCCTTTGTCACGTCCCCTCATTGTTTTAATAATGTTACGGGGTATGTACGTACCACAAATTGAGTGTGGAGGTGTATGGTAGGCTTATTACTACTCCTATCATTTTTTTATGGGGTACTATTGCCCCGTACAATTGTCCCTCTAGGCAAATATCTAGATTTTTGCTTTTGTACTATTCCTACAGTACGCATCTACGAGAAGTTAGGGTATTTTTCTTCGGGATGCCTCCTTGCTGATGGGACTAAAATGTCACCACCCGTCGCGTGGCCCACAACAACCCCAACCAACAACGCCAAAACCATCCCTCGTGCTACCCTGAACCATGACCATTCTCGCCCATCATTTGCCTTGCAGTGAATGTTACAGATTCGCGGCCGATGGCGGTTGCTACGCTAATTGTTAGCAGTTTCGTCCACTACCATCCCATAAAAACGAGGCAAAATGAAACATAACAAATCCAAACGAAGCAAATCTGGAGCACGTGGCCGGTGGGCGAAAAGTGGTGATGAGAAAACTAACGACCCCGTGAAGCGAGACGAATTTAAGAAAGGAGACCTGGGAGGGATGAGGCAATGGTTAAAGTCCTTAAGTTACGAATCATTGGTGAATGCCCTTGAATTTACATTCCAGGCAGATGCGAATATTCCCACAGATAATTTTTCGCGTCGCGGTAGATGTGGGGATTCGCGTTCCCATGAGTTCGATCTTTTGATAGAGATGTCATCATATCAATCTTCAGATAGACATGGGATGTTTTCCAATTGTCATGAATGGCATCGTTCCGTAAAAGCCAGGTTGGAAGCTCCCTATCTATTTCGTTGGGTTGATACAACAGAAGTGGACGAAGATCGAGAGGCCTGCAATAAGCCTGGGTTAAAATGGCCGGAAAATCAGACTGCAGCTCTTTCTTATGCAAAAGCTACTAGCTTGCCTTCAGATTTGCTGGATATGCTTGCGCTAGCAGGGGTGAAACGTTCAACGTCAGCCCTGCTGCAAACATTCAACGAAGCTGATGAAATCGACGAGGCGTTCGAGTCACTGCCAGATTCTCGAGGCAATACGACCAAGAATATAAATAGCAGCAGTCCTTCCACAACCGTGTTTGCCTTGAAGGCCTATCATGGAATTACTGGTGATGGAACAATTCTGGGTAGGGGCAGCACAATTGAGCAACAAAATGCGGATAGGTCAATGCTACTATGGACGACTTTGGTTCGAGACAAATTTGTAAATACCATCGAGGAAAATTCTCCTGATCAAGCAACATTGCCATTGCCTAGGTGCAGACTGAGCCACGACGAAGTCTCAATGGCGAATAACGACCAGCAGCGGAAAAAGTTGATTCTCGATACCCTGCACGTGTCGTCTCGAGGCAACTTCTTGTCCAGATCCGAGAAACAAAATCATCTATACATGGCACCCTGGTTTCATCCCACGCAACAGTGGTTTTCATTGCCGATGTACTTAGCAAGTAGATTCGAGGCATCGCTTTGGGATTCTTATTTGCGAAGTATTGAAATCGCTAGTACTTATCAATCAAGGAAGAATAGTCTTGTGCAATCTGTTACGAATCTTGATGTGGGTGCAAAAAGGAGAGTGCTATGCTATGCAATTGGTGTTAGCATGAGAGAAGATATGAAACAAAACTCAAAAAGCCTTGAGATCCAGTTTGCTTCACCGGATTCCATCAAGAACACACTTATATGGAACTTGCTGCTTTGGAACGAATCAGGAAGTATGATGCCTTGGGCGCACAACCAATCAGATAAATTCGCGGAATCTCCTTTGCTTGAATGGAATACACCTCTTAGCAGCTTGAAATCAATAATACTCGAGTACTTGCAGGATGGGCTGGCACGCGAAGCTGAACGATCTCTTGTTCAATCGATTTCAGCTGAATCAAATACTAAGCCGAATATGAGTAAGAAGAAAAGGAAGAAGCGAATAAGGAGGAACGGGAGCAATGCCAATCAACGGATGACTAGATCAATTGAATACGATCAAAAGGATGATTGCGAGGTTTCTGATGACGAAGTCCATGTTGAAATGATTCTCCCCCCAACCTCTCCATCAGGGATAGCTGCCAATTTCTGTGATGTCAATTCGGGCTACAACTCCCCCCATAGTGAAAGCAATGTCGTTAAAGTGACTGTGTTGACGGTTATCGATGACATAATTCACAACATTTTCTCAAGGCTTGGCGTGCAAAATGACGAATTCAATGATTTTGTAGAAGCAGTAAATGTTAAGTCTCGTGTCAAGATTCCCTCCGTGGACGGCGTTGAAGTGGCAACGACAGCTCTGGTGTCAAACAATGCTGGGTATATTGATGATGCTAGAGTTGATACCCTTCAAACAAATCATCTTCACAGTAACTACTCTCAATCTCCAAATCAATCACGCCGACGAATATCAGAAGTTTCGGTCCGACAAAACGAAGCACTGGAAATGAAGCGATGCACGTCATTGGAAGACCGATCAGTGGCGGATAAGAAGCCGCCGACGTACCCCGTTCTCTGGCCATCTTCAGACTCGATATTATTTCCCCAAGCTAGCCAGGGCCAAACTTGTATATTTGACGGCGCACCACTATGTATGTCAGGTGCACTGGATTCGTGGAATAGTGTTGCTTGCCAAAAACAGAACGAAACCAGCATATTCACTGAACTCCTCAAACAGGGACTGTCAATGTCGGACCGTGATCAAATCAAGTTAGTGTCTTCAACTGCCGCATCAGTCGCATCATCGAGAGAAGACACGGAGGATGCTGGCCTTGGTATTGACGATGACTGCCTTGCATCACCTTTCCTAGAGAGTGACACTTATCGACTAGATGATGATACATCTTTAGACGGCGCAAACAAGGGAGTTTATTTCGCAAAAGTTAAGATACAAAGTGCCAAATATGATGTTTCTGCTTTATCTTCTGAACAAATTGCCGGGGATAAAACTGCAGCCGACGAAGACCGATTCGACTCTCCCATTACTAATATCATCTCTGAGTCGCATCACGACATCGAACTCTCTCCGCCACTATCGGCGCCAGAAACGCCTTCACCTCAGCTCTCTCCTATACTTGTTTCTCTGGCCGACCTAGGAAAGTTGAGGGATGAACTTATGGAAAAATCTGAGGAATTAAAGGTTCCAGCGCTAAGCTCCACAATATCAAGCGCACTGCCACCTAGTCAGTCACGTGGCGATCTTCGCTCGATAGATGAAAGGCGCAAACCACATCACCGAGAGAGAGATGATCATCAAGACATGTGCCATCGACAAGTTGATGCACTTTTAAGCTATAGAAATGTCGTAGCACAATCACTCCCCCGGAAATCACCAAGTCTGACATCGCAAGATGGAAAACAAATGCATCGTGACGATGCTTACCCGATTTTGATCAAAACAACGAGAAGTGTTACAAAGTCATTGCAAAATGTGCCTTTCACTCCAGGGCCCGAGTTCCCAGGTCTATCAAAGAGTAGGCCGCCGATGCCCAGAGTGCTACATCTAGACGTAGCATGTGCTAGAAGTGAGGGAGGCCTAGACGGAAACGACGACGCAAGTCACTGTAATGTCATACCAAGAGCTCAAACTGATGATTCAAAGGATGGCGCGACAACAATATCGTCAGCCCATTCTTCACCTGAAACTGAAAAGTTTGCGGCATTGAAGGAACAGCGAAATTCGTTTCGAGATATGTGCCTCACTCTTGGGGCTGAGAATGCCAAGCTGAGAAATCTTTTAGCATCAAAGACATGCGCTCCATTATACCACCCAACGCATGCACAGGAGACAATGGCATCGTCTTTTATCTATCACAATGATCAACATTGGCCGGTACACAATAGCTTTCCACATCAATTCACAACTCAAACAACTGTGGCGATGAGTGATGCTGGTATTCACAGTCATCCTGAGTTAGCGGCAATACCAATAACGTATCGTGGACAGAGGGGTGAAGGCGTCCACGGTCAATCTTTCTCAACAGCTTCGACTGATCAAATGATAGACTATTCGGCTTCGGGCGAAGATGACGTAGGGTTATACCCAAGTGTTGTTGCAGTAGGTATAGGTCACAGAATTCCATGGCAAGCTCTAGGCGGGAGTGTTCAGAGCTTTAGTCGTCGTACATCAGGAGGTGGAACCACCTACGCTGAATCTGATATATCGCTGGAGCATAATATTGGACATGATTCGCACGTAAGGGCAAGTTTCGGGCCGAGCAATGGATTTCACCAAGACTCATTTTTCAGTGGCATTGAATCTAGGCTGAGCATGGATATAAATCGTTACATGAAATCATTAAAATTGCAGCTAGCTAAGACAGAAGACCATCGATCAAAGATAGTCGAGGCCATTACGAAGACTGTGAAGGTAAATATATGTGATCTAAGGTTATCATTTAAAATTTGCTTTCCCGCTCACCTAACCTCAAAAAACGTCTTTGTCAATTCTCCGTCGTCCATGTCATTGTTCGGCTTTGCGAAGGCGCTTTGGCCGCGTGCAACGATAAAAATGTATGGGAGCCATGTAACGAAGCTATGCCTACCATCATCAGACATGGACTTTGTTATAAGCCTTCCTGCTGTCCACAAAAACGCACCAGCAATGGCCCCCGGCGATTTAGAGGGAAGAAATGCTATCATTGAGACAAACCAGAAAGTTTTGGCAAGAAAATTGAAGGGCGAATCATGGCTCGGTATGTTAGAGCTGAAGCATCACATCAATTTTCTCTAAGTCTATGACTCAATTCTCTCACTTACCCTTTCATGTTTCAGATCAACAGTCAATCAAGGTAATCGAAAGAACAGCCGTCCCTGTCATCAAGGTGTCAACTAAAGACGCTCGATCACGTGTCGTGCAATTGGATTTGAGTTTTGATGCAAAGGAACATCATGGCATGGAAGCTCTGAATATGATCCAACAAATTTTAGAGGTATGCGAGCGAAGACGAAAGTCTTGCTTAACCGTCTATTGCATGTGACATCACTCTGACAATACTTTATTGAATCAAAATTCACATACAGCAAATGCCGGTTGTTCGACCGCTGGTCTTGGTGTTGAAACAATTCCTGCTTGATAGAGGACTGTTGACTACCTACACTGGAGGATTGTCTTCCTACTGCCTTTTCCTCATGGTTGCCAGGTACTGTCAAGAGCAAGCTCCTACTTGGAACGATAGCGGGTCGCTGCTTATGGGGTGAGTAATTGTCACATCTTACCTTAAGGCCAACAACTAATTGATCTGCGACAAATAAGTAAGAAGCCTCAACTTTTCTTTCTTATCTGCCACGTCATGCTCTTATCATCCAAACTCGCATTGCAACATTATGATGTATACAGACTGCTTGATTTCTATGGGAATTTTTTCGATCCCCGCATCACCGGTGCGTTCTTTTCAACATTCGACGCTTCTGCTTCATGCCTTTATCCTCATTGTCCTACCTTCGTCCTTAGGCATAAGTGTTCGGACCAGGCAGTACTTTTTTCGTTCTCAAGATGCACTTCTTCTTCTTCCTTTCCCAAAGCAACATCGATTTACACCTTTGCATCGGCAGTTTAGCATCCAAAATACACATTCAAACATGTCACAGAAGCAGCAATTCCAATCAGGTAAATTTGATCCCATATGGGTTGAAGATCCTCTAAATCCTGGAAACAATGTGGGACGGAATGCTTTTAGAATATTTCAAGTCCAACGTGCATTTTCTGATGCTCATCGAGCCTTGGTAGCTTCGCTTGAGTGGGACAACTCCATGCATGAATTTGGTAATGACGGGGACATGGCGACGTCGTACCCATTGCTAAAGTGCCTTCTACAAAACGAAGATGTTTTCTTGTCGAATGATGATCCAGTCCACCGATGACTTATCGTCGAGTCCGCCAAAATTTGTTGATGTTCAGAAAGAAATTTCTGCGGATATTCAGATTCAAACGAAAAAGACGAAGTACAATTACAATTAATTATATTGTTTCCTTTTATTTACGTTCAGACAAGATCGCTCGCGCTGTCGGAGCCCTCCTAAAGGCATACCGATTCTTCTGATCGACATCGACCTTTTACGGAAATGCGGATAGATTGTTCGAAAGAGAGCGAATCATCGAGTTGGATGCATCTCCCATATCTCGGCATGTAGACCAGTGCCGACAATAATCGTTTGGGTATGGTCTGGGTGCTTTTTGGTGAATCCCCGGCTGAATATTTCAATCAAATAACATAATATCGAGGCCGCCGCTAACGACCTTTTAAGACCAACTTTCGGCTGATGACGTCATGAGTGATTCTTCTATCTGTCCAAAGAGTACGTTTTCATCATCTGTGTTCCGCTCTTCCTCCTCCAGCTCTTCCTCCTTCACTTGAACATCTATTGATGCGTCATTTGTGTTCATTGAATTGTCAGACACATCCGCACTACCATTTATTGCGACAGTGTTTTCTAGTTGCGTAATCAAGACATTATAGGGTCTTCCGTAGTTCATCTCATTAAATATATCTTTCAACGGACTCAGTATAGCGAGAAGAAATGGCACGGACAAGGGTAACTGGAGTAAATGTTGTGCATAATCAACGTCGGCCAAAAATTCTGAGTTATCGGGACACCGAAGGCGTAGCTTGATGGAATCGAGTCCGAATTCTTTGTTTGATACTTTCAGATCGTAGCCTTTTATTTGTCAGGGGAGATTTTCGTAAGTGTCAATGAGATGAAAAAGATGATTGCGATCTAATAGAGCATATTCAATTACCATTAGGCCCCAGACCCAAAAATATCCAATATTTTGGATGTATGACATCCCTCCACTTCTTACTAGCTCCGTTTTGATCAATAAATCCAGCAGACAAAGCACTGTGTAAGGATTTGTAAAGTGTTGTCACTTGTGTGGATAAAACAAGAGTTGGTGATCAGTGGTAAGATGTTGAGCAAAGCAGAAACAATCATGATGCGAGGGAATAGCACCAAAAGTAACGTACCTGGATTCGGAGAGTCTTGCGGTTGTCCCGATGAATTGTGCTTTGCACCCGACCCTACCCATCTCATTATCTCAGATGGAATCGGCCAGTTGCAAACATGTACTGTTTTGGGCTCGAGAACACAATGTGAAGAGTCATGTAGGGATGTTACATGATTTTTAATGCACGAAGGAAACTCCAGGAGATAAAACAGGTGATCCAATCGATGTTTTTCTTTGTTCAACCTTTTCAACTTTTTGATGAGACCAAAAACGTCATCGGCAAACTGCTTGTTGTCTTCTGTCGATTTCCCTCGCGGAGTCGTACAGATGACCAAATCTAGAAAGATCATTAAGGGTTAAGAGTTCATGTCATACATTAATCAATTCACGGGTAAGAAGCAACTCACCAATAGGACCATTATATTCAACAAATTTTTCGGGGGCGTCCGCAATGTCATCGAATCTCTCGTACAGCCCAACAATATGTTTTATTCCGTCATTGACCTTGGTATCACCATAGCTAAAGTCGTGTGTAGATCGGATGACATGTTGCGCCACTCTATCTGCTTCAACATGAACTATTTTCTCAACTCGTATTCCTAGACCTTTCAACGCAACAGCAGCGCTATCACCACCAACATTTATGCAGACAACAACCGCATGCCGTTTTTGCCTCGTTTCAAGGCACCGGTGGAACATCTCACTGTTACCGTTTTTTGCCGCTGTTTCTCCAACTTCCATCGTATTGAGACTGGCAGGTATAAATTCCCTCCACTGTTCTCGTTCCACATCGGTACGATTCCTTTGCTCAGACTGAGGGTGAGTAGTATTCTCTGTGGCTTCTTCCCCCACATTTGTTTCAGTTGTCTCCCTCCCCGTAAGTTCCATTAGCTCAAATAGACTCTGGCCCATGGGTGACACGAATGATTCGCATTCCACCTTGTCTTGATAGCCATGGCAGCAAACACGATGATACTTGCTGAGACATCTACTACCGCAGTTTCTGATAGTGCCTTGAAGTGGATGATTGCAGGGACATTTGCACATGTAGCAGCAGAAATCAATCTCCGTATCCTCGTCAATATCATCACTGTCAACATCATCACCATCAGCTCCAATGTTATGAAGGCTATCCAAATACTGCTCACGTTCAACGCAGTCTTCATCCCATTCCCGCAACTCGAGTTCTTCATTGCAACCTTTACTTTTGAGTTTCTTTTTTAGGTACTTGCGGGTTAGAGCCGGGAAAAGGAACTCGTCATGATTAACCCACGACGGGGAGAGACTAACATCGTCTGAAGAACCGTTCCTCGCTCGTTTTGACTTTATGTAATACCACTCCACGAGGATTTTTCTTTCACCTCTCGCAAGCAGGTAATGATCAATAATTTTTGGTCTGAATCTTGACATCAGGTCTTGTTCTCTCGAGGCATGCCCACCATTCTTTTTTTGAATAGCCAAATCTTTTCTGCCAGCTTTCAGCGACGTACGTTTCTCTTTCTCACTTCCAACCAGACGAGCCGCATCTTTTCGACTTGTAGTAGTTTCTTCAGGTCTCGCTTGTTCAGTATTGCAACTATTTGATTTCCTTTTGAAGGAATCACTGGAGGTTTTGAATTTCTGTGCGCATGTTTCATATTCATTGACTGAATTCCTAATTTCTGGGTCGTCATCAAAAACTTCATCGAATCCATTATCGTCCGCATCCATTGAAATCTGAGTAGTGCTAATTTCAGATTCGTTCCCAGCGGGAGGCAGCAGAGCAGTCTCCCTTGCTGCAGCAATATCAACCCTTTCACAATCTCCTGAATCTATTGTCTGCCGAGAAGTGATCACATTTGAGTCAGTCCTAGCGTAAGCCTGCGGGCCACTCCTGATTGTTGCAACATCGTCAGCTGACGCGGAGCGATTGCTACTCATTTGGATATCTTGCTTTTCGATCTTCTTCATATTTAGTTCGGTCTTCTTCATTTCTACTTCAATCTCTTCTAGTTCGATCTTTTTCTTTTTTAGTTCGATCTGCTTCTTTTCTAGTCCGATCTTCTCATTTTCCAGTTCGACCTTCTTCCTTTCCATCTCCAATTGACACCTCTCGAGCTCTTGCTTCAGCCTGTCATTCTCCGAAGGATCCCCCTGCGTTGAAAGGACTGGAAGAGGAAGGATCGGGACCAGGACAGATGATGCTGGCGCGAGTGGTGCCTGACCGGCCTGGCTTTGGTCATTTTTGCGTCGTTTTTTCTTATGAGGATAGCCAAGTCCACTGAAGTGGTCGACGTCGCGAGGGCGAGAAAATCGAGAGACGGTGGACTGGTCATAGCCCGGTGGTCGTTGTTCCCCGCCATCTCGTCCGACCGAGCCCGTCACCCCCCCGAAAGGGGACCCCCGGGCCGCATCGCGATGACTGCCGCCGCGACCACCGTAATCTCCTCGGCCGCCATGACCCTGGTCATGCATTCGTCTTAGCTGGTCCCAGCATGACCTATCGCCGTGGTGAATGCGACGACAATCGATCTGGTCGACGCGACCCGCGGGAGGACGGGGGCAGTCGAACCCTCCCGTCGATCCTCCCGCGGCATGACGCCGTTGCCACTCGACGCAGATGCCGTGGCCTTCTCGAGATAGTGCGAATCCGTCGTCCCGTCCGCCCATGCCGTGGTGGTAGGAAGGGGGAGGGGGGGGGATGAGCCCACGTGATGTGGATCCACCCGCCGCTCCTCTTCCCCAGCCACCGCCTGCTCCGGGGGGGGGACCCCGAGATGGCATCCGATTCGACGACGACGACGACGCCCCGCGAGATGATCCGCCGAAGAAAGACCGTAGTCCCGACGACGACGACGACGACGATCTCGCGACCGCTGACCCCTCGGTCTGGATTCCGCGTGCGATCGGCGCCGGATATCGTTCGTCCGTCGCGGACGCCACCGACGCGCGGATCGACGACGACGAAGAAGACGACGACGACGACGACGACGACGACGCACCACCGCATTGCGTTGCCGCGACTAGTGGTCCCACCCCCCCAGTTGGAACGCCGTCGTTTTGCTGGCGGACGACGACAGGATGATCATCATCCTCGCGAGGTGGGGGCTTGCGATCGGTGGATGATACCATCTTCGTTCGTGCCATTTTCGATGTCGATAGAGCAAAGCCTATATTGTATTGCGGTGACTTCCGTGGCGTCCTCGTTTCTTCAAAACGCGAATCATGGCCGGCGTCGCGGAGCGGCCGCATCTAGTACTACAGTGCCCAGTACAGTTGTCCCGAGGCAAAAATCTAGTTTTTTGTTTTTCTACTATTCCTACAGTAGCCCCAAACGAGAACTTAGGAGGAAGAAGAGGCGGCCTAA
>JALLPB010000953.1:0-12027 GCA_036939975.1 Cyclostephanos tholiformis | reverse complement strand
TCAGCTCTGTAAATAAAATTGTTATAAATGAATGGTTAATGTTAAACAAATTTAGATTTCTGATGCTATGTCGATGACCTGAGAGGACATGATGGGCAGTGCAGCCAAGGAAAATAACAGGGGGGGGAGCGGAATGATACCCTGTGCATGCACCACAATAGGGCATTTGCAGCATTGTTGTGGGGGGCATGCAACACCCAAGGGGAGATCAAAGGTGACAATGCCAATGCCACACATGCACACCACTATGGGGAGCCATCAAGGGGACCCAACACCTTCTCCTATGACTATGACAAGAGCAGAGGGGTGGGTGACTCAATGACGTACAATGATGGATGATGACAAATGATGATGATGATGATGATAATGATGACAGCAATAAACCATTAACAACAACAACCCCAATGAAGAAAACTGCAACCGAACAAAGCATGGGAGATGGAGGGTGATGATGGTGATGATGGATAATGACAATGATGGAATGGGTGAGAACAAAGCTGACAGAGAATGCCAACAACATCAGAAACAGAAAGCAAGGTGATATTTATTGGATATGAAAAAAGTGTACTCTGTGCCCCAACTACGTAAGCTCATTTTTTGAATTTTTTAAACATCAATCTGGCTCGACTAAGACATAAGATCGAATTTCATACTGATTCCTATCTTGTAGAGAGAAACCAAAGAATTTATTAATACTTGATTCCGACACATGTCTAGAATATGATTTTCCAGCTTCATGTTCTGATGGGTGTGAAGCATTTTCATTTCTCCCATATTTTGTTTGAGAAACAATTGAGAGCGAGGGGCTTGACATCTGCCGCCACCAATGCCGTCTCCTCCTTTGCCACCACTGTGCTCACACTTGATATCACCAAAGCTCACAATCCCAGCAAACATGGTGCCCAAAATGAGCATGTAGTGGGCACTTGCCACCTTGAGGGTTGCCACGTACATGCTGTTGAATTGTACGTGGTGACGGCCATCGTAGAAGACCATCTGGTTGGTGAGCATTGCCCACAGACAAGTCTTTGGGTTCCCCGTACATTCTAGGTCAAGGTGGATGATTTGAGGTATCCCCGGTGGTAGCTGTTGATGGAAACAACCCCAGCTTGGTACATGCAGTCCATGGTGTCTGCATATCCTGCATAGTGGGACAAATTCACCATGATCTATTGAGCTGTTGCTTGTTTGTCCAAGAAGAGTTGTTCTGACAACTTCCACTCCATGCACAGGGCCTTCCCCCTGGATCAAGGGTCATCACAGACTTGGCAGTCTGAGATGGGAAGTTGCCTTCATGAAATTCAATGGCAATCTTGTTCCTGGTTCCCACAGAATATGGGTTGACCATATACCCCTTGGTGATTGACATCAAGAAGGAAATTGTGGAGCAGTCAGCAGCACTACAATGCTACCTCTCCATTGTTCCCAATAGTAACTGCTTAGGTGGCCCTTAGCTCATGTTGCACCGCCAGCAGGACAAGGGGTGCCATCTACCCCAAGAAAATGCAGAAAAAGTGGGCGTGGCTCCTATTAGAGTGCATCACCAAGCTGGTGGACAATGTGGTTTAATTATTGTCTTCTCACCCAGCATCATCTAACATTGTTTTTTTACTGCTCTTGCAAAACCACAGATCAATTTTGAGAGCCATCTTGTCAACAATGTCAGTAATGACTGTCTAATGATGATTGATGGCACTGACCTCTGTATCCTGTAGAAAGGGGATGCCAAGATAGGCAATGTCTTCCACAGCATGGGATCAATATCTTTGCCGGGAATTCAGTGTGGGTCAAGGGGCCCTACCCCACCAGTTGATGAATGGACATTGATATCTTCACAATGTCTTGTCCCATCTCCTTGAGATGGGCAAGCTCATCAAAGCCAATAATGGCTATGTTGGCCACCCACACAAGATCAAGTGTCCCAAGAATGACTGCAATCCCATGGAGAACCTCAAGATGCAATTGGTGGTGAAGTCTTGCCAAGAAACCTTAAATGGCTGCCTGTAGAACAGGAGAATCCTGCAGAAGTCTTACCACCACACCATCACGGTGCATGGGACCATCTTTTATGCATGCACCACAATCAGGTAGCTCTCCATTGCCAACAGAGAGCCCCCTTTTGAGGTCGAGTATGGGGATGAGTAATAATACTCTAGTAACACTAGTAACACTAGTAACACCTCCTCTGAAGAACAAATCTAGGATCTTGATACAATAAATTTTATTGGCATGATGGGTAAGAATGCACCCATATAATTTATTCTATCTAAACAAAAATTAGACTATTCCTACACAGGCAGGATAGAAAAAATGGACTGATGGTATGGATTCCTATGTAGTTCCCATGTTTAAATCAATCTTCAGAAACAATTTTGCTTTGCACCCATCTGAACTACTTTGGATGGTGCAACAGCTTGACACTTAACAGTTTTTATTTAGAAGGGGCTGTATTTATTTTTATGAAGTCTGAACCACTTACTACTACGATACTTACCAACATGCACCTATGATACCTAATTTCCCCAAAACATGGTGACCATGGCAACCCTCACCCCCTGGCCAAAACCATCCCGCAACTTGATGAATACAAGGGCAGCATTAGCAGCTAAAAAATCTCCTGATATCTAAGGTTAGTGTTGTGCATTGTTTTGGTGCAGTGGCACAGAAAAATAATGAGAGGAATTACCTTTAAAAACTCACCTTTAACCTGCAAGCATGTTGTGCCGCTGCCTGTAGTGGGTAAATAGCAAATAAAATAAAGAAATAGTTAGTTATACAAAAAATTACATTGCCATGTTGTGATGATCAAGGTCGATCATGCAATGTATGGCAAACTTACTTGGTAACTTTTAAATTGAGACCGCTAGAAGGTGGCAGGGAGGAGGGACCATGGTTGTCATAATTTTTGTTTTTGGTTGTGTGTTATGTTGTGTTTGTGGTACAAAGCCATTGGTTTAGAGTCTGCCGTTGGTCAAAATTGGATTTAAATGAAAGCTACAAATGTAGGGTTTAGTATTAAAATACCAGAAAATATAGGATTTTTGCCTTAATATATTGCTGGGAAAGTTAATTTCTGTTCAAAACAATGGATCCTTTCCTGTACTAAAAAATTGTTAGAGATAATTTTTTATAGTAGTGTAAGAAAACAAATAAAAGAAACAAAATAATAAATTGTTTAATATATGATATGATTTCTTTTGTTTAAAATGCAATTCATCGGATTGCAGCAATAAGGTTGAGGGATTGGAGTTTCCTCCTCTAAGCAGTGAGGAGTTTAGCAAGGTGCCCAGGGCGGGATTCATTCCCATGAAAACCCTTTCTCATGTTTTCTTGTTTCCGAAATAGAATACGAGTTCCATATTCTATTCTAGAGGTCTAGAATGGTAGAATCCATTCTAGCTCTCTAGAATGGATTCTACCATTCTATTCTGAACTTTGGTACATTGTCCACGAGTTCTGCCTTGGCGGTGTATTCTACTAGAAGTCTAGAATGGTAGAATCCATTCTAGCCCCTTAGAATGGATTCTACCATTCTATTAAATAAACGAGAAGGTAACTCCCTTGGGCCTTCTTTCTCTTTTCTTATTTTTTTAGAAAATCACATGTCAGTAGGGTTTTTTCTTTCGTGATTAGAGAAATGAGGGGAAAGCCCCACAACTCCCTCAACCTCAATAGCAATAGGAATTAGTACACATATATTATAAGTTGAGAAAGAAGGAAGCAAAATTAAAAAAACAACCTAATAAATGAGCTATAATCAAAGTTAATCTGATCTAAAGATAAAATTTAAATTGCCAGATACCAGATTTGTTCTTCAGACTTAATTCTTACACACTGAGTAATTCTACTAATTCCTAAAAAAAAAATTCTGCCATTTTTCAAGTACCCCCAGACCATGGTGTCCGCCACTCTGTAGCAACAACACTACAACCCAATACTTTAGGAGCATCTTCCTCAAGTGCATTGGATTGAAATTCAAAGCTTTTTATGTCTCATCTGGATGTAGTTTGCCTTTTTCAATACATGCTAACAGCGGGATGTGTTATTTCACTAGCTTGGTAGCACATATGGCCCACTTAGAGATTCCACACATTTATAAGAATGACTCCTATGTTTTTCATGCTGTACATGCATTTGGCAAGGAAGTTGTAAGTTGTGATACTAGCATTTAAAAACACTAGATAAATTGGGTGTTTTGCCCCAATGTTGTTGATGTCTTCCTAGACAATGCAGCTTGGGCCATTTGCAGTACCTATCATACAGTACTCAAAGCCTCACCAGGCGCAGCCATTTTTGGATGAGATATGCTCTTTGACATTTCATTCGTGGCCAACTGGTACAAAATTGGAGAACACAGGCAATCACTGGCAGATTGTGATACTAGGCGCAAAAACAAAGGGCGCATTGACTATGACTATAAGATTGGTGATTGACTACTAATTACTAAAGATGGTATACTCTAAAAATCTGAGTCCAAATTTGGTAGAGAACCATGGACTATAATGATGGTTTATACAAATGGAACTATCAGGGTTCAAAGCAGAACAAAATCGGAACGTATAAATATCCGGAGAGTAACACACTATATATAGGAATAGTCCCTGTCATGGAAGATAAAGTAGAATAAAATAAACAAAAGCACAATTACACCCTTGCACACGCATGCATATTTTCTCCTACTCTCACAAATCATACGCTCATTGACAAATTAATTATCCATACATCCAAATGACATACCAAATTCATGGCGAATTTTTTTTCTAAGGTTTTTTTCCACTTGAATCACGTCTGATAGCTGTAGTCGTGGTGGCGAGTGTCATAGGCCATGGCATATTGGCGGGAAACTATCTTGCTAAATGTCGCGATTTGCTAATTAGCTAATTGCTGATGTATGTAGGTGACAGACAGTCCTTCGGGATCAAGATGGTTGCCAGCCGCAAGATCCAAACGTGACTAAATACTGACGCACATCATGTAATGCCAAAGATTCCTACATGGGAACATTTGGCAAGATAACCTTGGAAAAGATCAAGATATATCTTTTAGGAAACAGAACCGAAGTACGTACTTAGAAACCGGGAAAAGGATCAAGTTTAATTCCTACCCAATCGCGTGTATCATATGAAATTTGGATCTTTGAGTCCTGGGCAATCTTGGTTGCTCCAAGACTCCCAACCAAGTTCTAAGGACAGACTAAGGCACGTAGATTCCTACAAGAGCACACGTGCCTCGTCTTTGGTTGGACCTCATTTTAGACTAGTTTTAATAGCTCATAATTTTCAATTCCAATCAACTACATTATCCCTGCTTCTCTAGTTTTACTGTGGAAGCTCTACATTTTAGATCCAATGAAACGCCTAGGTCACCCCTCTGTGTCAGCACTTTTGACTTGTTTTAGGATGTCTAGAATCCACTCTCCTGGAATGCATGCAAAATAGGTCCATATTATTTCCGCAATGGTGTTGGCACATTTACTCCTGCTGGTGCCTCACAACCACCAGGCAATAGCACTGACAATTCCTGTAACTTTTTGCATGGGGAGACATTGGCAACAACTGATGAACCGTTGCAGCATCCACCTCTTGGGCAATTTCCTCCTCTGCATGTATTTAACTATTGTGTATCAGCTGCCAAGCAAAACTTTGACAAAATGTAAGGAGTACTAGCATGGGGAAGCATCCTGGTAGTTCCCTTTTGCCAAGAGTGAAGTACCTCAAACAGTGAACAGAGGAATGCATTCACCTCAGTGATTGCCAAAAGAACCAAAAAAGACACAAGTCTCCCGCCACTGTGTTACTCACTGACCTCTTGTAACCCAACGGGCCACCCATTGCCATCATCCGCATGATGTATTTGTTGCGCTCTTTCACGCCCTACACCCACAGGTTGTGCGTTGTCCCCTCAAACACACTTTGAATGGGGTGGTTTTCTTCCACTTCTTGTACCCCCTCCTCATTGAAGAATTGTTGCATCACATCTCCTGGAACCAATGCCGGCCAATATGTTCCTTTTTTGATGAGTGCACAGCTGTAAACCCCTACCTTCTACAGCACAACACCAGTCACCTTCAGAAAACAACAGCCAACATGAAAAACATAGTAGTGGTCATTATAGAAATATGAGCAAATCAACCTCAGGAGCAGTCTGGCGGTCATCCCCTTCTCCTTATGCTTAAACAGGGGTGAGTCTTTGCCCTCGACAGGTTCAATCAAAATGAGAATACTTGTCAGGGCACAACACGCATTGTGGTAGTATTCATTACCAAATGGGTGTGGCTTGTGAAGGAAAAAGATCCCCAAACTAGACACATCCACCGCTGATACCATATTGGCATACTCATATTAAGACATATTACCCAACTGAGAGTCAGTTAATGTCAAGTACCTAGTGATAAGCTTTAACCTCTTGTTTGCCATGAATGCCCTGAAGTTTTAGGGACAGGGTTCAGTTTCTTGATCTCTGGGTGTTGGCTTGGTGATGTAGTTCCAAAACTGGTCCAAGCTTCATCCTGGGCATGTTGCCATCATTGGAGATGTTTTCCGGGATAACAAATCAGTTCCTTGAAGCCAAAGGCAAGGGGTTTGACACCATGTACCCCCCAAAAGCCTGCACTGCCTCTCTTGTCTTCACCATGAGGATGGTTGTAAACCACACCATTGGGAAGAAATACACGAACAGGTTGAGGTAGAACTTGCCCCCTGGGGGTCCATTGATTGAGGAATGATGGCTCATTGTAATTCATTCCACAATGGTGATGCGGCAATCAACACCATCTCATCCCAATGATTGGCCATTATAGAGGCCTTGATTGACTTGTGGCATGTCCCCCTTTGCAAGGATGTTCTCCAGCACTGGGCCATTGACATCATTGGCCTCAAAACCTTCCCATCTTATTGGAGCAATGGCTTCCACATCATTTTGTGCTGCAGGTTGAGGTATGACTTGCCAGTGGGGGTCCATTGATTGGGGAATGATGGCTGATAGTAATTCATTTTGTAATTCATCCCCTGATGGTCATGCAGTGATCAAAACCATCCCATCCCAATGATTGGCCATTTTTGAGGCCTTGATTGACTTGTTGTGGCATGTTTCCTTTGGCAGGGATGTTCTCCAGCTCTAGGCCATTGTTGTCATTGACCTCAAACCCTTACCATCAGACAGGAGCAATGTCATTGTCTTCTACATCATTTTGTGCTGATATCATCCCTTTCATTTTCTGCATTTTCAACCAGTGCCATCCCCCCCTGCGACACACAAATGCCAGCATTGCCCCATATACCATCAGCATGGCCCTCCTTCCTCATGACTGTTTTTGCCAGGGTGACACTCAACTCAATACCAGAGAGATTTGCCAATGGGAATAAAACAGCCAGGTAGGTTTGGCCCTGACAAGTGGTTTTGCAAAGGAGCATCATATTCAAATCCTCAAGCTGGTGTTGATCAGTGGCACTGGGAATTGCCTGGGAAACATCCCATAAGGGATAGAGGAGACTGGTTGTCATCCTAGCTGGAACATTTTTCTACGTACTGTTACATTTACTTTTTTATAGCGTTCAAGAGTACCGTGACCGTACCTTAAATACTAAATTATCTCTCATATTAGCAAAGTGTACACTTGTGCTAATTAAAATGGGTATTTCTCCCCCTCAAACCAAAGGCCAGGCCTCCCTGCACCCCCCTATGTTTCCCCCTGTAGATGTAGATGTGTCAACTGTGCTTGGGCTTAATAAGGGAGCATTAGTTGATGCATTTGAGTGGGGCAAAGTATTGGTGTGAGAGAGGTGCTCTATGCTACAAAAAAAGGTAAAACACGAGCCACAAAACACAACACACAACACACACAACAACAACAAACATTAGCAGGCACCACCCTACTCCAAGTGGCGTTGATCTCTTTCTCTACATGGGTAGAGTGGTGGCACAACAAAATCATTCACTGCTCCCCAATGCCATCCTCAGGCCACGAGCCGCTGGGCTTGCATTCAATGTTGCTGGTTTGCTGGGGGGATGCCTTGGCCTTATGTGGGCGCCAATCAATGGGGGGGATACCCCAACCAACCATAAGTTGGCATCTAAAGTGGGAAGGGCATTGGGGAGTAGAAGCGGCCAGGGCGGAACTTGGGGGGGGGGGGGCTTTTCACCATTGTGTGGGGTTGGCAAATAAAGAGATAAAAAATGAAAAAATTAAATAAGTCATCGCCATCTAAGGCCACCGAACAACAAATAAATATGTGACAGCTAACTTACAAAGTGGGATCGACAGAGGGGAGGGAGAGGGTGTATTAGGAGCAACCAATGGGGAGCACAGGGTGAGCATGATTTGAAGTTTCGGGGCAATGATCGAGTTGGAATATGTAAAAAATAAAATAAAATCAAGGAGTTTTAATAATATTTTTTTCTCAGTCAAGGGAGCTTTCCTAAAAACATAAAAACATAAAAACATAAATACATATGTAAAACAAGCCAATCGGGCCTGCAGCTCTTTGACACATGGAGACAGATAGACAGTCAGATTATATTTCTATGTTTGTACATAATATGATGTCGTATAATACCACTCCACGTGGAAGTCGGATTTGATTGATACATCAAATCCTCCGCAAGCCGATGTTATCATAAAATTATAATAAAATAATTTTTGCAAAACTGGTAATGGCAGTTACTGGCAGCTACCTTCAGTTACTGGCAGATAATGGCAGTCACTGGCAGTCACTGGCAGTCACTGGCAGTTACTGGCAGTCACTGGCAGTTACTGGTAATTACTGGCAGTTACTGGCAGTTACGGGCAGATACAGTCATCGACAGTTATTGGCAGTTATTGGCAGTTATCGGCAGTTATAATTTCAAGGACTAAATAAATTTCAATACAGCACGTAATATTACTTCTTAATTAGTTTTGCACACCTATTGACTATGATTGTTGTTGTTATTTTTGTTCCCAGTTGGAAGTCTTTATGCCATCTTTGAAATCCATTGTTGTTCTTAGACTTAGCCATGATCCAAATGCTGTCAATTTTGATGTGGCTGTGTAAAGATTCAACGGTCCCATCAAATGCATTGAGCTTTTCTAGTAAATAAAAATGTTTTCGGTAAATGTGATGATGTTTTGATGGATCAATTTGTTTACCGTCAAAGTTTTTTGCCGATTTGAATTCCTTTCTTTGGTATTTTGCTTTGTTCCAATTTTCTTGGATATCATTACTGAGTTCTGTGAGTTGCACGCAATGCATCGTACCTTTACCCTTTTCTGTTTTCATGATCATAGCATTGCAAGATATTGGAATTGCTTCTTCCGATTTTTCCCCGATGGTGTAGCAAACATCTGTGCTGTATAGTATATATTGTTTGTTTGGATTGAAAAATAGCCACGATGAAAACAATTAGATGGAAATATGACATAGTCTCCTACATCGTTGAGCATAATTTGGTCAATTGGATGCGCACACAATTTTTGTTTTGTCAAACTGAAACATTTGTGGGATGGATCTGCCTTACACAATGATGCAATGCAAATACTGGTTCCGTTCAAATTATTGTTATGTAGTTCGATGTCGTCGATGTAATTGTTTTTGTACGCATTATCCTCGTTTTGCTCATAGTTGTTGGTAGCTGTATCGTTGTTGTCGTCAATGTCGCTGATATCGGCGTTGGCTATGTTGAAGAGTTCAGAAAAATTCACATCTTTTTGTGATGTTGTAAGTTTCCGTTCAATATTTATCAAATCATTTTTCAAAATTTCAATTATATCATTGTTTTGTCTGACTTGTTGTTCAATTTTTTTGATGTGTTTGTCTGTTTGTTGCGATGCTACATTGATAGAATTAATTGGGGTTCCTTCGTTAAAATCTGTTTCAGAAGGAGGGGGGTCGTAATTTTGGAGCGCAAGTAATCCTTCGGCTGGCAATGTAGCGAGTCCCTGATTCAAAATTTCAGTGCACGTATCCTCTCGAGGAGTTGATTTTTTATTTAGAAGGAGAGCTGAGGCCGATGGTTTTGTTTGAGTATGTATCTGATCCAGATCGGCACGCCAACCCGCAGGGGGGGGGGGTCGTGATTTTGGAGCACAATTAATTGTTTGGCTGATGATGTAGTGACTCTTTGATTGAAAACCTCAGTGTATGTATCCTCTCGAGATGTTGTTTTGTTATTTAGAAGGAAAGCTGACGCCGATGGTTTTGTTTGAGCATCTATCTGATCCAGAACGGCAGGCCATCCCGCGTCAAAGCAACGGACACAGAATCCTTTTTTATAGGCTTGTGCCCAACTGGTGCAAGAATTCAAATTTCTTCTGTAGCTTTTGCAATAGACCTTATTCATGGGCTTTTTTGCGGGTGTTGTTGTTGTCGGAGATGTCACATCTTGTTCGGTATTGGTCATGATGGCGTTGTTTTCAGTATTAGTAGGTATTTGCAGGTATTTAGATGCAATAATCGCAGAGATGAATTAGAAGTGAATTATTAAAGGAAATAATACTATTTATTTACAAACTGTCAATAAATGTCAGAATTTTTTCGCACTAGATGTATTATCGTTCTCTTTATCCGCAGGTGTTTACAGTTATCAGCAATTATTTGCAGTTATTTGCAGTTGTTTGCAGTTAGTCACAGATATTTGCTATTACTCGCAGTTATTCGTAGTTATTCGCAGTTATTAGTTTACAGTTATTAGCAGTTATTAACAGTTATTTGCAGTTATTGGCAGTTATTTGAAGTTGTTTCCAGTTATTCGAATTTATTCGAATATATTCACAATTGTTTGCAGTTATTAACAGTTAGTCGCAGTTAGTCACAGTTATTTACAGTTATTCGCAGTTATTCGCAGTTATTCGCAGTTATTCGCAGGTATTGGCATTTATGTATAGTTATTGTAGATAGAGCACCAAGAAGAGAATTATAAAATGGTAATCTTGGTGAAATTCGAATAAGATATAAGTACGCAGGCTTCTAATCATAATCCATGTTCTAGGACTGACATAAATCCTGGAAAATGTTATCTTAAACAACTAATTCATAATTTGAAAATGTGTTCCATCTGACATATCAAACAGCTTACTACTGCTTCATACGCTTTTGTCAATCTCAAAAAATAAAATCAAAGCCATGCGTTGATATCTTACAGCTGAGAAATTGTTATTTCTTCCAACGAAGTTAATCCTGTGAACATCGTCGTTGTTGTATTCAAACCATGAATTTGTGCTTTGGTGTTTTGTAACTGCCGTGTAGTGACCTTTGTTGTTAGTTTTAGGTTGGTGATTCACAGCTGCAATAAGGTTGTACATGCACTTTCCAACTGCTGTTGTATTGGAATTGCGTAAGTCGTCATTTAGTTCTAATCCAGTTAACGGATATTGAACTGGATTTTCGATGATTGATCGATCCTTCCTCATGCGTCCTATTCTGATGCATAGTATGGCTGGGTATTGACATATTCTATATGTCTTTGTTGCTCATTGTTGATCTAAACAATTAGCGCATTCATAATTTGTTACACCATCATCGTCATCACATTGAAAGTGGTGAATTAGATCTATCAGTGAAATAGTCTTTTTTGTATCATTCGCATTGTTGTGATGATATGGAAATTGCAACGGAAGTGACATGAAGGAATTTTTTTTGTGGTAATGTTCATGCATTTCATGCATGTTATTCTCTGTTCAATCTGTCCCGACTCAAACATATTCCAAAAATCTTTCACCGTGGAACGTAATTTGTCAATATTCAGATGACGTGGAATTGTTAAATTATCCGGTGATGGAAGAAGTTCTTTCAATAACATTTCTTTCATCAGTGAAAAAAATTCATCTGCGTCTGCTGAATTTGTAAGATATGTATTTGAATTAGTAAAATTGAATAAGAATCATCCAATTAGTATATCTGTGTCAATTGTATTAGTTTGCAATGATACGTACATTCTTCATCCTCGAATTTCGTATAGTTATCTGTGAATAATTTGATAAAATGTCCAGGATCAATAGATTCGGATTGAGTTGTCATTGAATTTATTAACGTGATAAATTCATAGTTCAAT